>JABSTR010003205.1:0-86101 GCA_013339765.2 Haemaphysalis longicornis | reverse complement strand
CAACTTTGGTGTCGCGGCCATGCTCGGTGTTCAGGAGGATTCGCTGAAGGAGCCTTGACCGGTTATGCGTACTTCACGCTGTTGATCACGCCTTGATCTAAAGGCTGGATCAGCGAAGTGCAGTTGGGCGGAAAAAACTTCAGCTCAACGTTCGTCAGCTTGACGCTGCCGTCCAGGCGATGCGCTGAACAATTGTCCAGCAGCAAGCAAACACTGCGGTCTTGCCTTTTCATCTCATTGTCAAAAGAGACAAGCCATCAGTGAAAATGACCGGGAAAATTTTGTTGAACCGAGGAGAACAATAAAAAAGTGGTTCGTTGTGGAGGGAGTTTTAATACATTGGGGCCTATGGGATGCGGGCGGGGAATCGAAAACCTTCGTTGAAGCGGGAATTTCGTTGTAGCGGAGTTCGTTGTAGCGGAGTTTGACTGTAGTTATAAATCAAGCATTTACACAGTCGCTTATACTGACCCAGCTTCAAGCCCACCTAATTTTCCGGCACCCAGCTGGGCCCACAAAGAGAAGAGAGGGGGGGCATACGTGCCTGGTACTTCCCCCAGCTGCCAGGTCTTGTAGCTGGAGATGTTCTCCACGAGGAAGAACTTGTACGACCCCGTCAGGACCACCACGGCCGTCCGCTTGTTGGTGGAGAACACCCGGGCTTCCAGGACGCCCGTGTCCCGGGGGGCCTGCAGCAGAGGGGAATCGTACCCACCACCAATGCGCACAGGCACTTCGGCTCCGCTATTTCATACTATTTCATTCTGCACTATTTCATTCTGATAGTATGAACTTAAACGTAAGCTGTTCACTGAAAGAGCCGGGCAGCACAGGAATGGTGGCTCTAGCTAACACAACGAGTGCTACAGCACCCCGACATTCCTTAAATATTTTCCGCTCTTCTCTTTGATGACATCGCATGCAGAGGGGGACTACATGTATGACAAGATTCTTCACTACACCTTCAAAGTCCACTGCAAGAGTGCAAGTTCACACGAGTTCTCATGCTTTTAAACAGCCTAGGTGCTTTTACGAGCCTTACAACGTTAATCACCATAAACTGTTAGCTGCTTCCAATTTTATGGCCAAGCATGTTACTGAAACCTGCAGACTTCTCAGTCAAGGTGGGCCGACCGCAATAAATCCGTGTGCCTTAGTAAAATATCCCATGCCCTCAGAGTTGTGCATTGAAAAGCGCTTTATAAGCAGGAATTTGCGCTGAGACTCTCACACACATGCTGAACAAGCAAGATTCCCTTGGGTTTGTTAAGTGACGCAAATGAACCAAAAGAGGCTGCTTGCTCCCGCACCTAGAAGGGATTCGCATGAAATCATCTCGCCATTTATTCTTCGTGGTAGTTTTGATTGATTTGATTGATTGATTGTAGGGTTTAACGCGCCGACGCAACGCAGGCGATGAGGCGCGCCGTAGTGGAGGGCTCCGGATTAATTTTGACCACCTGGGGATCTTAAACGTGCGCCGAAATCTCGTACACACGGGCGTTTTTGCTTTCGCCTCCATCAGAAAAGCGGCCGCCACGGCCGGGAATCGCGCGACCTCGTGCTCAGCAGCGCAACGCCTTAGCCACTGAGCCACCGCAGCGGTTTCGTGGTAGTTTTGCAAACCACAATACGTTGCTCCCAGACTTTCAGAGCCGTCAGTTCGTGAAGCCTGGCATGCGGTTTTGACAGCCGTCCAAGATCACTTTCCTGCTATCATTTCTCATGCACCTTTTTCACAGGCACTCCGTGCTGCAAAGTTCCCCTCAAACTTGTCACTTCCAAGTTCTTCGGTGGAAAAATTAGCTCGATGTTACACAAAATAAAAGAAGGCGAGATTGATTTTTTTGAAAATACAAATGACAGGTACCCACATGCTGTAAGAGCACTGCAACTGCAGATAGGTATAAGCAAAATGGAAACAACTTTGACAGCATCATGCTGCACAGCCTTCTACTGAGCCCCATGGGAGCAACAACACACACAAAAAAATGAAGGAGGCTCACACTAATGCGTCAGACTTGAAGGTAGCGAAGCTGCACGCAACCTTCACGACCATCACGAAGGTTTAGGTCCACAATTGCAGGCGATTCGCTTCTGCTTCGCTGCTGCAATGACCTTCACTCCGCCCTTTTTGCTGTAAGTGCGAGCTTCTTTCACTTTTTTTTGAAGTGATAATCATTATCACCTGGAGGGCCGTACGCTATGATGTGTCTTTCTCGTTCCGAACAAGTGTTGCCACGACTACGGCAAACGCTGGAGTCTTTCTCGTTCTGAGCAAGTGTTTCAACGATTACGGCGAATGATGGAGTATTTTTTTGGCCAACCTGGCCCCTATAGCAATAACACCACTGACTGATAAGTCTGCTGCTTGTGTGCAATATTGGCAATTGTATGCATGTACTATAGCGTGGCTGTCTGTACTGTGGTATTGCCATTGTTGCCTTTGTATTACGCTTGTTTTCTGCGCCAGGGTATAAACATACCAAAGATTGTGTTGCTTGAATAATATGTCAAATGCGCATAAACATGTGGTCAGTGAAAACTCGTTCTATTTCTTGCTTAATAGTACGCGGCCTACCTTGACTAAGATGGCCACTCACAACTCATTCTCTCTCTTCCCCCCTTCCCCATCCTGTTTATTTTTTATCCAATGATTGTATAATATACACCATTTAAAGATAAGAATAAGCAGTGGGTAAGAAAAACATTTTTTTTACGTGGTTAATAGAAAAGAAGTCGAGTTTTTTTCTTCTTTCAAGCGAAACTGATTTTAATAGCATAAAAATTTTGAAGTACATAAAAAAATAAAAAAAAAATTGTTTCAGTCCCCCCACTGAAAATATAGTTTTGGCGTCACGTTATTCGAGTACGCGTCGATTCTCTCTAGCTCCAGCCCCTTCGGTCGACGTGTGCACGCATAGAGTGCGCCGAACAACTGTCGTCTCGGACGTGCAAGCAGGCAGAGCAAGGAGGGGTTGTGACTGACCTGGCCCATTGTGAAGGTCGTCTGGATGCCTCCCTGCAGGTGTACTCGGTGACCGCAGCATCCTTCTGGACCACCACCAGGCTCTCCACATTCGACCAACCCATGGCCACAATGCTGCCGGCATCATGCTGCGAGACAGAGTGCGCACCCTTGCATGGTCCTCCCATAGGGGTTAAGACTCGGAGAGGCAACCAGGGGAAAGGAAACAGAGCACAGGATGATATGTATACAGCACCAGCCCCAGTTAAAAACCAACTGCATTCAAACTTGCTCGTTACTTCACCAACTCATACCCTGTTCGCAAGCTGTAAAAATTGCTGGCACAGTGCCTGGTAGGCACATCAAAACAAATAAATCGTACTGCTCACCTCACTTTATCACTCTGCAAGCTGGACAGAGGTAACACAAGTCTCATCTGGCCATTCGAGCAGAGTGAAAAGACCAACAAAGGGCATTCCTCCACGGCAAATCTCCCAAGGAAACCCAGTGTGAAGAACCAAACACTGCCACGTGACCCCTATGATTGAGTTTCACTTTCTCAGCCTTCCATGCACATGTGTGGAGGCACAGCATCAGGGCACTTCAGTGGGAAACTGCAAAAAATGCTTGGTTCACAGCACCCCTTCAAGTGTGTTTGCTGAGAGTCAAGATCCCTCTCCTCACTGTTTTTTTTTTCATTTTTCCCTCCAAACAGGCGAGGAACTAGCACACGCAAAAGCAGCTGCAATACGGAGCTATCGACCACCCGTAAGCATCCTGCACGATTCTCATCTCAACTTTCCATGCTCATAGTTGCGCTGTACAGTGCGAAAGTTTAGTCCAAATGACTCGCAGGGAACTTCTACCACCCCAAATTACATCAACGCAAATGGCATTTAAATTTGTAACCATGGGGATGTGTTTTGGGGCTTGTGCAGGACGGGGGTATTAGGCCTGCAAGAAGTAAGAGCAGCTGTTCGTTCTCAATTACTTTGCAGAGTTGCGGGAAGGATGCAATCTGTTTATCCTGTGCCCGTCAGTGGCATCATCATCAAGGAAGCTTCGTAACAAGCCCAGCTATTCTGAGGTGGAGCTAGCAAGGCAGCCACAGGAGAGGGAAACTATAACAGTGCTGGTTGCTAACATAAGTTATCACAATTTACAACGACAATTTAAGCCAAACTTGGTTATGAGGTTTGACACGCCACGCTACACAGGCGATTTTGGGCGTGCCATAGTGGAAGGCTCCGGATTAATTTTGACCACCTGGATCTTTTTAAAGTGCGCCGATATCTCGAACACACGGGCACTTTGGCTTTTCGCCTCCAACAAAACCTGCCACCCGCAGTCACGAATGGAACCCGCCTTATCCTTGGGCTCAGCAGCACAATGCCTCGGCCACCAAGCCATCGCGGCGGGTAATGCAGCAGATGTGCAAGGCCAAGCAAAGCGCAATTTTGCATTTCGTTTTTTGTGTGATCGTCAGGTAAGTTTCATAACGAAGATACATGCACAGGACAACATACCTTGATGTTCCCCCAACGTTTTCCCGCTTGCTGAGAACAGGTGTATGAGACGTATACTGCCAAGCTTGAATCCGGCCGGCTTTGCGGTCATCTCTGATAAGGGCTGAAACGGGAACATGCATTTTAGGTCGCACCAGTTGTTTAATTGTCCTAAGGCATACAGAGAGCTCAAAGAAGATAAATAAATAGCTGCAAACACAATAGCTACTTTAATACACAAGAAACATGCCCCTGGAAAAAGATTTCAGGGAGGGTACTGCCCCACATAAGAGAAAGGCAGTGTGCTCACCGATGGGCCCTCCAAACGGTGCAGCAGCGACTATGAAATCCGAAAGTTCCACATTCTGTGACTGCCAGTCCATGGAGTAAAGCTCAAACTTCCTGCGGCGCAAGAAACGGATCAGGTGGCGTGATGTAGCATGTAACATCGTGAAAGCTAAAATGCAGAAGGATTCTTTGTTGGTGTATTCCAACTCGAAAAGAGAGTAGACGGGACAAAAAGAAAAAACACAGGACATAGGCACGCTTTGCGTGTTTCTCTTTCTTTGCCCCACTGTCCGCATTGTTTTTGTTCGAGTTACAAGAGCTATCTTGGCTGAACATGAAGCTGAACGCTGCCGCAGCAGCAAAAGTGAAAAAAAATACGAGCCACTAGAAAGATTTGGCAGATGGTGCGAATTTTGTAACTCACAATAGAGAACCCACCGGTACGTCAGTGACACTGCGGAAGGGAAATGCGGAAACGTACTCGTGCGTCACTGACAGCGAAAGGGTGAAAGGCACGCTGCTTTTTTATAGTTGGCATTGAGTACAGTAACGATCCAGAGGCTCCCAGGGCTCTTGAGGGAGACACCTGCTCCCTGCCTCGTTTCCCTTTCCATGCCCATCTCCGCACATTCGTCGCCACCTATTCATTTTGTCCACCACCACCGTGATGTTCTGTGCATGCATTCGGGCTCAGGATCTCTTTCAACCCAATTCTCAATGGTGGTGTCAAGAGAGATGTTATTAATTGCAATCTCATTGGAGTCGAGGCATTACTTTGTGTCCGGTTGGGTAGAGTTTGGAACGTCCAACACACATTCACGTGCTTAGCACGGACAAGTACTGCGATCCAGTGACGGCGCACTGACATGGTTGCCTGCATGCGTTGCCTCGCCAGTGAATACAGCCTATATTGAAGAGTACGGAGCGACCGCACCCACCCTTTATGCTGGGGGGCTTGGTTGTTCCGCACGCTGTACTCTGTTGGGATGAGTGACCATGCGGCACACGTGCGATTAGGGGTGCAAGGGTGGTTGTGCAATGGGTTTCAAGGTTTTTTTTGTTGTTGTTGTTGTTATTCTGTTCCCGTTGCTCCTACGGCACGCTAGGTTAGCACAGCTCGCTGTTGCTTCTCCAATAGACCGAAACATGAATCAATCACGGCTTTCGCTCGCTCATTTCTGTGCGCTGTGCGGGATGCTGAAAGTGCTCCTTCCATGAGCACGGTTATTTTCGGATTGCTGACCGCGAGGGGCCTTCGACTGCGGACAGGAGCGATGGTGCTTCGATTCTGATCCAAATATGAGCCGAGCTTGGATTCGCATTGTGAGAGTTTCTCATCCAAGGAAGGGGTGCGAGTTGCACAGCGTCAGATTACGATGTTGAAACGGTGCGGTTGTAGTCCCGGAAGCCTGCACGGCCAGCTGAAATATCTGGAAGAAAGGCGATTCTCACCCACGCTCTTTCCTTTTGACACGTTACCCCCCGGACACTATCATAGTCAAATAAATAACAATGTTCCTTCCCTCATATTTCGGAAACCAAGCCGACACTGGGGGTGCATCATGGCCAGAAACACTTGACAGTGAAAGGGTTAAAAAATGTGCCCTAAAAATGTGCAAGAAGATGCTACTAACCTAAAAATTAAAAAAAAACTGGCTGTGTATCTGCTCCTTTTATTGGAAACGTCGACAAAATACGAGTCTTTGTCGATATTTGCTATGCAAATGCCCCCCTTCACTTTCCCACTCACCTCTCATTTTGTTCCTTTTCCATCGCGCTCCTCCCAAGACAAACATGCTAAAGGTTTGCTCAAGTCAATTTAAATTTACCGTGTTCCACTGCTCCAGACCGGGTGCCTCGATGCCCACTCTGCCATACGGCGGAGACGCCCTTGAATTAAGGCGTCCATATAACCGTTTATATAACCGCGTTGCCCTAGTCCACATGCGTTCCAAGCAGAACGTGGAACCTTTCGTAACTGTTGTTGCTTGATTTCTTAAAATTCTGCCAGAACCTATAGAGGCGCGGGTAACAGCAGGCGACGGAGTGAATTTTTTTTCTTCAGTGGATGTAGTATTTCATTTCGTGAAAATCAAGCATCCATGAATTCTTTTGTAAGGGAACACTTTAAATATCATTGATGTACTGATTTTTTTGCCTTATATTGGCGTAATGTCTTGTTCAACAATGTCGACAAGTATGAACATTCACACCGGACTTATGGCTGTGGCTATACAAGACTACTGAGCAGCTTTTGTTTCACTTTGGCCAGGTGGCTGAATCGAGTCGCAGACGGGCACAGACAGACCAAAATTTCTGCGTTTAAGTAGCCCAATAAAGACTGTCGTCTTTAAAATAGATTTGGAGTGGAGGGAGGGTGAACCTCATCGATAGTGCTCGACTTTTTAAAAGCTCATACCTCATAACTTTTTAGATGCAGTAATTCAAAAAATCATGTGCATCCTTCACCAAAATCTGTCATGCTGACCTGTTGTGTGATGGTTGTTTGTGCCAGAAAGCCCTGCACCGGTACATATTATCTAGCCTCAAGAAAAGATGAACTTTCTAATTTTCTGCTTCTGAAGTACGAAAATGTCGGTGTGTCCAAATTTCAGCCCGCACCCAGGTCCCCAGGTGCACCTCACAGCCCAATGTAGATAAGGCACTTTTTTAAAACGCCCAAAATTTGAATTTCCCGCCTTAGAACTTTTCACGTGCAGGAAGTCCCCAACTGCTCTCCATTGCCTGGAGTTTATATTTCGCGAGCTGTTGCTGGAAAGCAGTGCGTATAAAGGAAATTCAAACGCATGTTGTATGAGATCAGACAACACCCTGGAAGAGTACTATGTCAGACTAGTTGGTATGATCTGAACATACGGAAAACGGCGCGAAGGCAGGAGGGCGAGAAGGACAAGCAGGAGCACTGACTAACAACTGGCTTTTATTTACTGCGTCAGGCAGTAAATGGAAAAACACATGCGATGTTCTTTGATGTCATAAAAGCAGTAAACGAAACAACAAAGATGCACAAAAAGTGGATCCGATACGTGGTGAAACATTGACAACCACGGCCCGAGAAGGTAGGGTCATGACAGCGCAACCGCTTTCCGAAGCACTGGAGTGACTATGTCGTGCTTGAAGACCTTTGAATGCCCTCAGGGAGAAAGGCTGCAGATGGCGGGATACCCTGTGTGGTGGCAGTGTTTCTGCTGACAAGCTTAAAATCCGATGCCACGTGAGAAGGCATGGGGAGGCAGCAGAATGCAATTCCTTCAGTGCATGGCGCACTGGCTGATTCAGCAGAGCCCAAAATAATTGGCACAGATGTGCAAAACGGTGAGAAATGCCCAGTTAAGATGGACATGCGTAAAAAAGCCCGTAGAACGATTTGTGGCCTGCCATGACGAAGCCGTGCATCAGTTTATGTGGGGAAGACATGCGTCAACAGAAGCCTAAAAATTACGTTTCCCGAGGGCATCCCCCAGCAGCGATCTTATGCAGCACTTCACCACAATTTGAGGTGATCCAGATACTGAAAAGGTAACGGGACACGCGCAATATTTATGGGTTTTTGTA
This sequence comes from Haemaphysalis longicornis, assembly GCA_013339765.2. Classification (NCBI taxonomy): domain Eukaryota; kingdom Metazoa; phylum Arthropoda; class Arachnida; order Ixodida; family Ixodidae; genus Haemaphysalis; species Haemaphysalis longicornis. The sequence goes on along the minus strand of JABSTR010003205.1, from coordinate 77,764 downwards.
ATTGCCGCTGATCGCTGTGTCAGCACCCCTTCTTCCTGCCGGTGAGGTTGAATATCTTGACAGATACGGGGCTTCAATCAGCAGCCAGTTTATCTCCTTGTGCCCTAGTCGTCAGTGTTTCATTATTAATTGTGTTCACTTTTCAAGTCCTTGTTGCCTCGTTTACCGTTTTTATAGTGCCGAGTGTAATGCCACATATATTTTTATATCTATTGCCTGCCGCAATAAATAAAAGTTGCTCGTCAGCGCTCGTGTTATTGTATTTCTTGCCATCCAGTTTGCATGCTGTTTCCAGTATGTTCACTTTGGAAGACTGAATCAAGCCCTTCAACGCTGTTGTCCCTTTTTGTCAGGTTTGGCCAATGAGAAGTTTGAACAAAATGGAAGTTCAAAGAGCTCAAGAAGAAGTTCAAAAGAAGAAAAGGGGGGAGAAATCACAGGCGATTCTGTAATGTTGTTTCTTTTCCCATAGGTCTTGTTTTTTTTTTTTTCCAACTACTGGAAAAGTCAGTCAGTCAGCCGCGTCTGGAAAATGGGACTCGATTTACCCATACACCCATTACAGATGGGAAAACAGACCAGGCATTTTAATTAACTTGAAAGCCATTGAAATAAGCAGCTGTGTTGTCGCATGAAACTAACACACAAGGAGGACAATTTTAAGGTGTCAGGTGGCTTCCCTTCGCGGGACCAGGGAAACATTGTCTAGGAAATGGGAACTATGGCACTGCAACCTTCTAGGCGCGTTGTTGGTTGGTTGGATGGTTGGAGCCAAAACTCAGTGGCGCGTACCCACTCTGGGGGATTGGCCAAGTCAGATTGGGGAATTGTTCCGTCTGCTACATTTTACCTTTTTTTTCTTCTTCTTTTCGCTCACTGACGTGCCACCACCATAGCATTACTTCTTATGGAAACTCCAGTGTACTTTCTGACCACTGGCCCCGACGTTCGCCGCACCACCTGGGGTTCGCGTTATAACTCGCAAATGTTTCAACGTGGTCCTACCTGGAATTCCGGTGGTCATGAAATTCATACAATTACAGGTACAAAACAGAACGGTTATTGTGGCAACCCAAACACTCTGAGGAAAAGAAACATTGCAGTGTTACGAAAGCTGTAATAGCAAAATTTAAAAATTTGCATGAACCACTAAATGCAGTCACAGACAGGCGAAGGGTAACACACGTCTCAATGCAATTTAAATGCTGCAGTAATTGTCAAAACAAAACTTTCGCGGAATCTCGTCTCAACAACAAGCGTCCACCCCGAACTTTGACCAACACAGCGGGAAAGTATATAATTCCACTGTAGACGAAAGTCAAGGAACCTTAATCAGATAGACAGCGTTTGCGCACCCTTGCTTTGATGGAGAAGTTGAGACAAAACACACCTGTAATAAACATCTTTGCCCAGCGGACTCCAATCAGCTGTGTGCAGCGCCATTTTGGCATCGCCCCTAACAGGGTTGGTTGACTTGACCGGCAAACCGAAGTACGCATAGATGTGTTTGTTTCGGTTTCGTTTGTCAAATACAGGGTGTTACGACGATAATTGGAACACTTTAAAAATTTTTTCTGAGCGAACCGCCACTCTGTTCGCGCTCAAACTTGCCACGAAGGTCGTAATTTGTGGCCTATTTTGTTTGATACCGGTAGCAACGATGGTACTTACCTGTGTATTCTGAAAATAAATAAAAACGATTTTCGCCTATGGGAAAATGACTAAACGCTACGAAACTGCATACTGCTGGTGGAAGGAGGAATATGAAAGTGTCCGGTATTTCAGCCAGCTTCCATGTCAAAGGCAGCATGGTCACGTTAAATAGCACTGGGGACAGCACAGAGCCTTGAGGCACGCCTCGCTCCGAAACAAAGTGTCCCACGCATTCTTTTCCAATGCGGCACGCCTCGCTCCGAAACAAAGTATCCCACGCGTTCTTTTCCAATGCGGATGGAGAAGGCTCGAGCGGCCTCCTTCCACCAGCAGTATGCCGTTTCGTAGCGTCTTTTCTTCAGAGCCGCTCCTTCTCCGTCCGCATTGGAAAAAGAATGCGTGGGACACTTTGTTTCGGAGCAAGGCGTGCCTCAAGGCTCTGTGCTGTCCCCAGTGCTATTTAACGTGGCCATGCTGCCTTTGACATGGAAGCTGGCTGAAATACCGGACACTTTCTGCCTCGTATATGCAAACTATGTTCACCACCCACCTCCCTCACCTCACCCAACCCTTCACCGAAAGAGCGATGGGAGATTTGCGGTCCAGCCCTACCGTGCTGACCCTCATAGCCCTCGTGGCTCGGGGCCTGGAGGTGCTGGAAGCATACGGGCCCCGAGAATAGGGGACCACCCCATCGGCCGCCTTGATGGTGACCCCTCTATGGGCTCAAATAAAGTTCATCCAGCCAATGGTGGAAGGAGGAGCCACTGTAGAATACTGATTATTGCAGCGTGGCTCACGTTGTCATAGGCCTTTTGGACGTCCATATAGCAAGGATCGTGCGGATTTTGTTCGATCTGCCCCTAAGAGCACCATAGATGAGAGGTGTCTAGACCGTCTTCTGTGCCAAGGTGTGTGTACGAAACCCAATCTGAGCCGGGTGGTTACCATCCGTATCGTTCTAGCCACCATGTAAGGCGCGTGGCTAGCATCCGTTCAAGGAGCTTACAGACGGTCGATGTTAATGCGATTGGGCGAAGATTACTCAGATGGTCAGGAGGCTTCCCAGGTTTTAGTATTGGCACTACTTCGGCGTGCTTCAAGGCGACCGGAACGTCACCAGAGGTCCAGATAGCGTTCAGCCATTCGAGTAGCCACTGTAGACAATTGGACCGTCGATGTTCTTGAACGCTTCGTAAGTCACACCGTCTGGGCCTGCTGCTGTGCGTAACTTCGCCTTGTCTATTGCCGCCAGAAACTCAGCCATGGTGAATGGTGCCTGAATCCCGTCAAGGTCTTCCTGACTGGGAGGCGAACCAGCCTCTGGGGGCAGAGTAGGTGAGCAGGCAAATGGTGGTGGAGCTTGGTCGTACTTTGGGAAGAACTCCTTGGCCACTTGAGGAGCAAACTGGCACGGGGTCCGTCCAGACGCGAGGCACGCATTGGCAGCCGGTTCTTGGGGGCGTCCACCGAGCTCCATACGGCGAAAAGTGCGCCAGATAATGGTATAGGATGGCCCTAGTGAGGCACACCAGTCCAGCCACCGTTGCCGATATAGACTTCTCATGGCGGCGAGCTGCAGCCGTCAGACGGTGCAACGAGGTGCGCAATTCTGGATTTGAAGGATCTCTATTGGCTGCCAGTTCCGCTCGGCGGCGAGCAGCCCACAAATTTAAGAGATGTAGGTCTGGTGTTGTCTTGTTTTCTTCTACCCAAGAAGTCCGCGTGGCATCCCGGAGAGCCGCACGTAGCACATACAGGGGATCAGATGGGTCTTTATGAACTGAGGTGCTCAGAGCTCTCCGAAACAAGTCCCAGGCTGTGACACAGCAGCGGCGGCGGTGCGGACTTTTTACAACGGGAGCCACACCGATGCGGATGGGATAATGATCACTGCCCCAGCAGTCCGGCTCCCGATTCCAAGACACAGGCTGCGCTCCAAGCCACCAAGAAAGGTCAGGGGAGTACGAAGGGCTGCGCGGGTGGTCACATCGACGAGTAGGAGTGCCGACCGGGTTAAGGAGCACAAAGTGCGCATCGGTGAACGCGTCCAACACCAGACCTCCTCGTGCGCTTGAGTAGGGGTATCCCCAAGTCGGATGTGGCGCGTTGAAATCTCCACCTACCACCACTGCGCACCCCGGGTGCGCGGGAAGATTTTCACTCCAACCGAGACGCAACACGGGGGAGCGTCCGCTGTGCAGGCGCACGTAACATGACACCAGTATGATGTCAGTTTGAGGGAGGCGCACTAACACGGCCACCACTTCCTGCCATTAATTGCACCACGGTTCTGATTTCAGCTGAGCCTGGGGGTAGCAGCTGGCGACATAGACAGCAGCCTTGCCTGGAGGTTCATTCACACTGTTACACCGACGATCCGGAATGGTGGGCGAGGCGTAGGCGTTGAATCCGGGGAGACTCGGAAGAGAGTTGGTCTCTTGCAGGAGCAGAGCCAAAACGGGGAGACCTCCGATATGCATACGGTAGCGAAGCTTCCCAGCCTTATTTGCGAGTCCCCAGCAGTTCCACTGAAGCACGCACTTGTGGTTCGTTTGGATCACTGCAACGATGAAAGGTGAGTCAGCAAAACGGACGAGAGCTGTTGCAGTTGCTGCGCCACAAAATGGATGAGTTCGATCGGAGACAGCTTGCCCGCTGGCGATGACACGGGTGGGACAGGCGTAGCAGGAGCAGACGAGCGAGTGTAAGCGGTTGCTGAGCGCTGAGAAGAGCGGGACAGAAGAGTCCTTCGGTGACGAAGACGTCGGACCTCTTCCTGGAGCGTAGCAATCCGCTTTACAAGTTCTACCACCTCCTCGGGAGCTGGCATAGTTGACTCATGCGGTGGATTCTGACGTTTGCGCCGTACCTTGCCATGCTTGACTGCGTCCTTGTACGTAAGAACGTCTTCGGGCTCATCATCCACGCGTAATGGAGGAAACTCTTCCTCGGTGGGAGTCAAGATGACGTACCGGTTAGAAGTCTTGACCGCACCGTCGGACCCGTCTTGCATTGGCGCTTTACGGTCGCGAGTATTCTTGCGACGAGTTTCGATAGCTTTTCGCTTAACGGGGGGGCGCTGCGAGCGTTCGGAGCGAGCGGACGTGCTTCGCATCGGCTCCGTCGATGAGGCCAATTTTGGGAGGACCATTCGACCCCAGCCCGTCCAAAACGGTACGATCGGTTTCGGCTTGACACCCGGAGCACGTAGAGCCCAAATCTTGGTGAGTCCGCCCATTTTTGCGGATTTTACGCCTGTTTTGCGCCGGACAACGTGGCGAGCCAGCTAGGCCTAACCGGCCAGCTAGGCTTAGCGACGGCTTCGGCCGCATCGGACCGCGCCGGCGGCCCCGCTTCGTGCGAAATGTCGGCGTCGGGTCACTCAGCAATGGATACGAGCCCGGCCCGGGACCAGCAGCCCATTTTGGACCGCAGCTCGGGACGCACGGTGGTTGCCGTCCCCGGAACATCGATCGACGAGACCCCGGAGAACATCGCCGGTTGGGTGGTCGCCACTCAGCGAGGCAAGAAGGCCTCTCCGAACAACGCCGAGACTCCGCAGCAAGTTTCGGCACCCCAGCCCGGTAAGAAGGCAGCCCAGCCAACCCGGGCCCAGATTATCAAGAAAGTCAACGCGAACTTCGCGAAGACGGCACGCATGCCTCACGTGGCGAATGCAAGGTGATAGTCAGGCCCCGCGGGGGACTGCTGGTGGGCAAGATTATGATGCCGGAGCTCGTGCAGGCGATTGCGGGTGCTGCGAGAATAGGTCTCGAAGACATACAGAGGGACACGATCTGTCCAAACGTTGCTCAAAACATTATCGTGATCAGCACGCCGGACGGCGAGAGAGTCAGCCGCTACGCGGCCATCCATGCACTCATGATTGGAAATGAAGCATACGAAGTGTGCGCTTACGCGGCGGCACCCGAAAATACGGTGAAGGGCGTAATCGGAGGCATCCCGCTCAGCGAAACGCCCGAAATGATCCGAGCGAAAGTTGTAAATATCTACAACGGTACGGCGCTCGAAGCGCACCGGATCGGAAACTCGCACGCAGTGATCGTGCGTCTTTAAGGGGGACAAAGTCCCGTCCTACGTTAAATACTGCGGCGCGCTAATAAGGTGTCGGCTATACCGCCAACACAAAGAAGTGTGCAGAACGTGCGGGCAGGTGGGCCACCGGAGAGACGTGTGCCCCCGACCGAATGTGGTGGTTTGCTTCGCCTGCGGGAAGGCAAACCCCGGCGAAAATCACGAACAGGAGTGCAAACCCCGCTGCAAACTGTGCGGAGGCTCGCATCCCACCGGCACGGGAAACTGTGCGAACAAGTTCAAGACGCCATTCTTGCTGCGGAAGCGCGAACACGAGCGCAAGATGGCGGCGGAAAAGGCGAGAAAGTCTGGCCAGAGCAAGGTCAGATTTTCTAGAAAAGACGAATTCCCTGAACTCTCCCCGAGCAAACAAGGGGGGCGGCGCAAGAGCCGCAGCGAGAGCCGAGGGCGGTCCCCAAGCCGCGGACGCTCGGAGAGTAGCGATAGGCGGCGCAGTCCCTCACGTGACGGCCGGAAGTTGTGGACAGATATCGCCAGAGGCGGAGCCAATGGCGGAAAAGGCGCGAAGGAGCGCCAGCGCTCGCGCACCGCCGGCGAGAAAGCCGCAGAACGACCCGCTTGCATCCAAGATGATGCAGCTCGAGAGCACGATTAGGCTGCTGCAGGAGACGGTGAAGCAATAACAGGAGACTATGAAAGCAGGAGCTGATTGCAAGATTTACATCGAAACAGCACGGAAACCAGTCAGGCACGCCATGGAGTGTGGGAACAGCGCAGCAGACGGCATCGTTCACCCCACTGGGGACGCCGGTCATGCCACCGCCATCACCGCCGCCGCAATCGTTGGAGCAAGGCAAGACCCCCTGCCAGAAGAAGGCCCGCCGTAGCTCGGTGATCGAGTCGGACGAGGACGAAGACCTGAACATGAACACCGGGGACGACGAGACCGAATCCATCTCATCGATCTCGACACTTCACTCTAGGAACACGGATACCCAAGGTGGCCTTAACTGTGGGGCCCGGTTCAAACAAATCAACGAGCGCCTAAACAGGCAAGACAAGCGCATAAATGAGATCTCGCAGAAGGTCGACAACGTGGCGTCAGCCATGAAGAATTTTAAAAACGACGTCAAGGCAGACTTTGCCAAGTTCGAAGCCCGAGAGGAGGCCCGCATCAACACGGGCTTCGAGGAAATGAAACATTTCATGGTCCAACTACTGAAGGAGGAGCTGGGGAAACTCGGCCACGGCAACCGCACGTCGCCCGGAGCCTCGCCCAGCCATGGATAAGGCCGCCAACAACGCCAAGCTCAGAGTGTGGCACTGGAACGCCAACGGCCTCCGGTGCCGCAAGGCCCTACTACAACAACAAGTACAATCTATGGCCGCGCCTCCTGACGTGATCATGATTCAAGAGACACATATGGAAGAGACTCCGAAACTCCCGGGTTACCACGTTCACGCATCACCCCCCAGCGCGCGCACCAGCAACACGGGCGCGGCGCAGGGAGTCTGCACCTTTGTACGCAAGGGCATCACCCTCATCAAGCTCGAACCGCTTCCTCGATGGCGACACGGCCCTGGAGTTGTGCGCGACCGAAGTTGTGGTCGGAAAGAAGACGCAAGAGTCCGTTTGTCTGGTGAACGCCTACAGCAACCCGCAGCACCGCAGCCAGCGGTTCCGGACGCTGTTCCAGAAAGCCAGGCGAAAAGCCGTCGACATGCCGATCATCGCGGCGGGTGACTTCAACTCGTCCCACAGGGAACTGGGCTACCCCCGCACGACTGCCAAAGGACGGAGCCTGCTGGACGAGGCTGAAGAGGCCGAGTTCGAGCTGCTCTCGGACCCGCAGCAGCCGTCACGAATTGGCACTTCAGCAACCAGGGACACCACTCCCGACCTCGCCTTCGTGCACCTCCCGGACGACAGACCGGTGAGCTGGCGCAACACGGGGCTCAACTTGGGAAGTGACCATTACATCATACAAGTGGAATTGCCGCTGCGGGTCCGGAGCAAGCAGGCCCCGACTCGCAAGCACAAGCTGACGGATTGGAACGCCTTCCGCCGGCAGGAGATTGCGCCTACCATTGAGGACCTCGAAAAGTGGACGCGCAGCCTGGTAGACGCGGCGGCGCGTGTGAGCACGGAAGTGGAGACGGACGAATCGATCCCCAGTATGGACCCTCGACTGGCCCACCTGATCGAGGCACGACAATCACTGCAACGCCGATGGAAGCGCATGCGGCACAGCAGAACACTGCGCAAGCGCATCGCCCACCTCGGCCGCGAAATCGAAAAATACAGCAGGCAGCTCTGCGCGCAGCAGTGGCATGCCATATGTAACGAAGCCGACGGGCAGCTGCACGCCAGCCGTACGTGGAAGCTGCTCCGCCACTTACGTGACGAGACGCAGAGCAAATCGTTCCAGCAACACCGACTGGCGCAGATCCTGCACGCGGCAATCAAAGAACACGGCGAGGACGAGGTGGGCAAACGCCTCAACGATCAATATCTCCCGGCCACCGCACAAGTCCGACACCCGGACTACGAAGGCCCAGACAAACCCCGCGCTCGACGCGGATATAGAAGAATGGGAGGTCCGCCGAGCGGCGCAAGAGCTGAACTGCAAGTCGGCAGCCGGCCCGGACCTGATCCACAATAAGGCCCTGCGTAACCTTGGCGACGTGGCCATTACGGCCCTTACGAATTTCTACAACGACTGTTGGCGCTCCGGCACGCTGCCCAAGCAGTGGCGGACCGCCCGAACGATATTGATCCCTAAACCCAACAAGCCGCCCAGCATTGAGAATCTCCGCCCGATCTCCCTGACGTCGTGCGCGGGCAAGGTGCTGGAGCACGTGCTAAACAACCGTTGGCAGAGTTACATGGAAGAGCACGACGCGTACCCTGCGGCGATGCTGGGCTTTCGGGCCCGGCTGAGCACGCAGGACGCAATGCTACTGATCCAGCACGACCTTCTCGAGTCCCCCAGCAAGACCGACTGCAGGGCGATCCTAGGCCTCGACCTCAAGAGTGCCTTTGATAACGTGCTGCACTCCGCAATCCTGGCACAGGTCGAGAGGCTCGGGCTGGGACGGCGAACGTACGATTACATCCGAGCCTTTCTCTCGAATCGGACGGCGTGTCTCCACGTCGGTCACCTGCAGCTAGAGGTGTGCGCCGAGACGTCGGCGCGCCGCCGCCGACTGTTCTGGCCGCGCCGCCGCCGCCGACACTAACTGATCGGCGCGCCGCCGCCGCCGCCGCCGACGTATTGTTTCGGCGTGATCGGCGCGGCATTTACGTATATAGAATAAAAATGACTTTTAAAAATTAATCCAGCTTTGTTTGAGATTTCGTGTTTTGTTCAAATTTTTTTTCATGCCTCGGGCATTTTTCAATGTCACGTAGGAGAATAATGAAGCAACAGAAAACAAAAGCAACCCTGCTCTCCGCTCATCTGCGCATGCGTGTCGTCTCTAGCCAGAGCAACGTGGGATTGCCTAACTACTCTTTCGCGCGCAAAATGGCGCAACGAGAAGCAGCGGCCTCTGCTACGGTAGCCACGGCCTCGAAACGCCGGAATGACGGCTTGACGGTCGCGTGTACTGAGGTTGCGGATGGAATCGGCGACATATCTGCAACTTGTTGCGAGGAAGAAATTCCTGACCCCGATGTGTTTAAGATGCCGATTGGAAGTTTTCGGATTGTTCCTTTGCATTCGAAGGGGAAGTCTAGTTTTGTTTGGAAACATTTTGGACGCCTAGCATACATCACGGGGGGAAAGCAGAAGACAGTTGGAACGGACTACTACTGCAAGAGCTGCTTGACCAACTCCTCAAAGAAGGAAGACTCAAAGCCTTTCGAATCGTAAGTAGCGCTCCTTTGTTTCTCTAAGTAACTGAACCGTTGGCTGGCGCCTCGTAGGAATTGTGAAATTTGTGAGACTTAATACCGTGCAGTGCGCTCCTCAGCTGTTGTGCTCGCGAGACCGGCTGCCGTTTTCGCGACCGTACATCAGGACGCCCGTCTAGAGTTCAGAGTTCACATTTAGATTTCTTGATTTAGATTTCTTAGATCTTTTTCTGACCACGCTGTTTTAGGTTGTCATGGTTGCTGTTTTTATTTCAGAGAACTTCGAGCTCGTATCGTTGACCCTGAGCACGAGACACATGACCGAGAGGCATACAGGCGCTGCCATCATGAATGAGTTTTCAAAGGTGCCTCGAAGAATTCAACATGGTGGGAAAGGAAGTTTGTGCAGTCACTGACGCCGGCTCGAACATGAAGCGCGCAGCGAGTCTCGCATGCACGGAACATCACCTGTGTGTTGGGCACGGCCTACACAACTTGGTCATCAAGGACGGATTTGGAAGCGTCCCAAGACTCCACGATTGCTGGTCAACTGCCGTGACATTGTGAAGACTGTGCATTGTTGTGGGACCCGTCCATTGTGGTGGGCGGGTCCCACGCAGTACATGCATATTTCAATACCGTTCTCACGTAGGTTTGGGGGAACTCTTTGGTGTTTCTACGCAGACATGAAAACTTGAAAGTGAACATTTCGACAGACTTCTCAGTTCAGAATGAAATGAAAACATGCGACAGGCTTTGAAGCTATAAAAATCAACATGCAGATGCCAGCACAGTGCCGGAGTAAGGAAAACACCTAGATACTTAAATTCACCACAGTTTGCAACGAGTACCCGTCTATAGCGTAAAAATTTTTCGAGGCATTTCTTTTCTTCGTAAAACCATGTGTACAGGTTTTTTTCAGGTTTAATGACATGTGCCGCTTGTGACACCACAGCTGAATGTTGTCCAAATCGCGTTGGATGTAGCGGAACGATTTTTTAATGGCTGGCCTTTTTTAATTTGCGGTTCCGGTTTCGGCGCCGCCGGCGCCGCCGCCGCCAACAAAAAATTGGCCGTGCGCCGCCGCCGATGAATACCCGGCGCCGCGCCGCCGACGCCGCCGCCGCCGACAAAAAACGACCACCACGCCGCCGCCGGTCAAAACCGACACGGCGCACACCTCTACCTGCAGCTGGAGGAGCGAAGGTTGGGCAGCGTCGGCACACCGCAAGGGGCCGTCATCTCCCCCTTTCTTTTCAATATAGTCATGATACCAGTGGCCGAGCGCCTTGCCCGATTGCCGCAGGTCCAGCACACAATATATGCAGATGACATCACATTGTGGATGACGGGAGGCACGACCGGCCACATAGAGAGTCACTGCAAGAGGCAATCTGGCAGATAGAAGACTGCCTGCGGGGGACAGGCCTCCGATGCTCTCCGCAGAAGTCGGAGCTACTGGTATTGCCACCTCCTGGCCACTGGCGCAAGTCGGCGGAGAAGGAGGCGGCTAACATCACGCTGCGGACCGAAGACGGCACCACCATCCCGCACGTCCGAGCAGGGGTTTCCCCAGGCATCGAATCAAGGGGGGGTGTCTCAATGGCTCTGGGGGGGTGGGGGGGGGGGGTTCATAAACTAGAAAAGCTGTTTTTTTATCCCACTAGTTAAATAATAGACGTCTGTTAAACCAAACGCTCATCCCCGTGATGTACGTTTTACATTTTTTATATATATATATATACACCTGAAAGGCGGTGCTTTCTATTCAATCTAAGAAAAAAACAAATTTAGAGAAATTCATTTTTTACCATGAAAGGTCCGTATTAATTTTTTTTTTAATTTCTCGCCATTTTTCAACGTATAAAGACATTTTCGAACTTGTTACCAGGGCAAGTGACGAAATTTGAGTTCTTGAAACAATGTTTAGGTAGTACACGAATTATGCAGCACTTATAAATCAGGCACCGATTGTACGCTCCCAATTTATTAAAACGCCAGGATTAGCTTCCGTAGCGCTTCGCCTCGCCAAATTGCCCATTTTAAATGTACATACTGAAAGAGCTTCTGCAAAGATTACGGTTGTAAACAAAGAACGGCATCGAATCAACGAAGAAAGTAAATTATATGTGTGTTTACTGCACTTAGTTCAAGTCAAAGGCGGCCTCAGTCGAAGTAATTTTGGGTGAGGGCTTGTCGATATATGCTTTGCTCGTACCTCCTCACGGGCTTGTTCTTGCTCTGTACCAGTGGCCTCTGACGAATCGATATGTTATTTATTTGCAGTTCTTATAATTTAACATGCACACGTCTTACTTGACGCAGCGTGAAAGCAGCGCTAATCATCCAGGGTCCGTAAAAACAAAAGCAATTGAAGACCGGGCACATGGTACTAGGCCAAATAAAGACGCTGAAAAAAATCTTCGAATGTCGAAAGCGTGAAATTTTATTTATACATTTACAGAAACACAAAGCGTTTTTATTGCGAATGAAAGAACCAAGCAATAAATTCCAAAATAAAAATTGGAGAAGTACGCATTTTTCGGTATCGATCTGCGCATGCGCATCCGCGCATGGGCAGATCGATACTGAAAAAGGTCCATACAAGGACTGACAAGAGTGAAATTTGGGGATTCAAGGGGGGGTGTCCAGAAAAACTAGGGGGTGTCTACACACCCCCTAGGGGGGGTGTAGGGAAATCACTGCGTCCGAGAAATCAGAGTACTTGGCATGCACGTCGACGCGGGAAACGGCAACCACAACGCTCTGAGCCGGCTGCTAACGAAGGTGGGAGTGGCGATCCGCCTGGTCAAGCAGATCTCCACCAAACGACACGGGATGCGAGAGACGAATCTCCTGCGACTGCTGCAGTCGTTCGTGACGAGCCACGTCTCGTACGTCGGCGCGTTCCACGGATGGCTGCGGCACGAGCGGGAGAAAATCAACGCTGCAATAAGGAAGGCCCACAAGACGGCGCTGGGCCTCCTCGCCAGTACGAGCAACGACGCCCTGGCTCGACTAGGAGTCCATAATACCCTGGAGGAGGTGAGCGAGGCCCAGCGCACGACGCAGCTGACTCGCCTCGCAACAACCAAAGCCGGAAGAGCGATCCTACAGAGGGTCGGCCTGCGCCCGCCAAGGGCCGAATCCTATTGGGAGGAAGCCCCGAAGCGGGAGGAGGTGAGCAAGCAAGTAGCAAGGCGCCTGGTGGTCCTGCCGCTCCCGCGCAACGTGCACCCGGACCGCAACAAGGAGCGAAGGGTTGCCAGGGCAAGAGCGCTGGCAGAAACATACGCCGACGACGCAACGGCGGTGTACGTGGACGCAGCCAAACACCAACGCAAGCCGAAGACGTACGTGGCAGCGGTTGTCCGGGCCACGGACGGGAAAGTACTCAACGCCTGCAGCGTCCGAGCGACGTCTGCGGAGCAAGCGGAGGAAGCCGCCATCGCCCTGGCGCTGAGCGGCACACCGGAGGCGACCACGATCCTGAGCGACTCCCGCACGGCCATCGCCAACTTTGGCCGCGGCAGCGTCGGGACGCCGGCGGCGAGCCTGCTGCCGAGGACCAAGTCAACCACGACCCATCTACGATGGTTCCCGGCCCACGTCGGAGTCATCCCAGGGGGAGTGGCCAACCGCAACGAGGAGGCGGACGTCGTCGCGCGTGAGCTCGCGTACCGTGCGGCGCCCCCCCCGCCCCTCGGAAGCGGACGAGGCTGACTTCCTGGACCCGGACCCGCTACTGGACTACGGAGAAATCCTCGCTTGGTACCGAGAGGGCCGCCGAGCGTTGCCTGGGCCTCACCCGAGACTAGGGCGACGTGAGGGGGTCCTCTTACGACAGCTACAGACTGGAACAGTACTCACGCCGGCCCTAGCCCGGCACGTGTGTCCCGGACTGTTTGAAAGTGCTACGTGCAGTGTGTGTGCGCGAGAACTGGCAACCTTAGCCCATGTGCTGTGGGGGTGTGACGCGTGTGCGGGGGGAACCGTGCGGGACTCGGACATGGAACACTACATCAGTTCGCCTGACCATCAGGCGCAACTCCAAGCCATCCAGCGGCTCGACGCGGCCCTGGCCCGGCAAAAGCGAACGGAGGTAACTCCTAGTAGCTAGCGCCGGACCGGTCCACGCTGAGGTCTAGTGAGATAGGGGGTTGGTGAAGCCCTGCGCGGCCTGATCCACCCTTACATGCCGGATTGATATCAATAAAGTCATTTTCCTCCTCCTCCTTTGCGCTTAACGGGGCAGACCTTGGATGCGACGTCGTGGTCATCCTTTTTCAGGCTCCACATTTATATTTGGCAGTTTCTTGGGACTTCTCGGCGGTGTCTTCAGGTTGAGGGCAGGAGGTACGCATATGGCCAGGCCGAAAGCACCTGTAGCAATATATTACGCCTGACTTGTAAGGGCGGAATTGCAGTATGCAGCCATAATATGTAATGCGCGCTGGCGGAGACGTCGGGTGCTGAAGGGTGACAAGGCATGTTCGGCTGCGACCCATGTACCGGGGCTTGCAAGATCTTGTGATTAGTGCACGTAAGTGTTGCCGCAAGAAACCTGTGCAGGGACTCGTCTGGGTCAACGCCGGAAACTACATACTGCGGAGATCTGACCCCGAAATCAGGTACGCTTGAACGGGCAGTGCGGTGCGACCAGGTAGAGGAATTTCCTTCAGGCCATGGAGACGCTCGACATCATTGAGCGAACGCACCCACACGGAGACGCTGTTAGTGGGCCGGTGAATCGCGAAGCCCTGGAACCCCGTGGTTTGGAAACAGGAATCCAATGTGGCTTGGGGGACACGGTTCGGCAGCGTCGTCACATTGAAGCACTCCCGTGGTTTTATCGCCACTTTGTATAGCGGAGATAGCCCGGGGGTCACCGTATGCACTTCAGATGCACGGCCACGTTTATGCGCAAAAGTATCCTGAGTCGGTGTAGCAGGCGAGTCCGATGGTTTATCACATGTCCGCTTCTTGGTGTTAGTCGAACCACCATTAGCCGTTGCCGCAATGGGCTCGTCCTCCATTGGATCCGGGGCAGCAGGAGTCGCTTCAAGTTCAGCGTTCATACTGTGGCGTTGCAGCGTCGCATCCATGCACAGCGAGCGTAGCGCAGGCGTTGCTATAGCAACCGCGGCGCGCCTAGGTCTAATGCCAGCGTTGCCGGCGGACGCTAGGCCTACTCGGCGACGATGATGCTCCGTTGGCCCGGGGCCTACATGAGCGCCTCGGGCGTCGTTACTGACGGGTCGTTGAGGTGCCAGAGGTCCTTTGTCAAGAAACAGCACTGTTGGCAATAGGTCCAAGGTTGAAACCCGGGAAACGCGACCAAAGCACCGAAAAGCCGAAGAGAGACGTGTCACACTTGACGTAGCATCTTGACGTAGTTTGAATGAGTCAAGGATATAAGGCGCGTTCGTAGCATTTGATTCTGTCCCGGTTTTGTGGCGCAGTGGGAAGAGCACTATGTACCTCGCGTTCCGCCCACAGGGTCGTGGGATCGAAAGCTGGCGCCGCTATTATTTTTTTACAGTGTAGGGGGAGGGGTGTGGACGGACAACGCCGTATGGAGGGACAAGGCGAGTGAATGAGATTCGCATCTAAAACACGAGCGCATGGCACAGATTGTCTGGTTCACAAAACTACTTAAGATACAGAATGAACAAAGGCGAGACCAAAGAAAGCAAAAGAACAAAGAAATCTCGACTTAACACGCATTTGATATTGAACTCAGAGATTGATCTAAAGGGAGCCCGCGAGTATCACCGGGTAGCGAGTTCCAGAGCTCAATAGTCAAAGGAAAAAAAAACTATATTTAATAAATCAGTTTTGGGGTGAATGGAGTAATATTTAGCGCATGTTGGCTTCTGGTGCGAACAGAGGGTGGTGTGGCAAACTGTAGATACCTGTGAAGCGAGGGCAAGCGCGGTGAATTAATCAATGTGTACAGGGATTTTAAGCATTCTGAATGGCGCCGAGCCGATAACGGAGTTAAACCCAAAGTTGCTAAGTTGGACGTAGCCGAAAAAATCGCGGTCATATCTTCGGCAGATAAAACGGACTGCATTTTGTATGGATCCTAATCATTGCGCCTGGCTGATAAATAATAAATACAATTCAACAACATTTCATAGTTTATTCCACCATACAACGGCAGTTAAACATGTAGAAATGATAAGTACCATTTCTCAATAAAAATATGGGAGAAGTCGTTCGCCTGGGTGTTTACATCTCGCGTAAGTTCACGTGTCAGCTGGTGCTGTTGCGAGCTTCATCCAGGAATCAAAAGGATGACGACCTAATTTTCTCCTAGGGGTTCGGGATGATCGAAGCTTCTGTGGTTTCTTCAGGTGCGGCCACGTTTTGTCGTCTCCTCGTTCAGCGTCTCGGTGGTCACCCTGCGCCGTTTCGCAACCGGCTCCTGCTTACAAAGGTCTCTGACCTTTCTTTTCGATACAACCTTCGTTATGAGGTGCATCGGGTATCCCTCGAATACTGTATAGGGACAGCATCCGGCTTAGGCGCAGTTTGTCGCAAGGGATCTCGTTCACAACGCCCGTTCACTGTTATCTTGAACGAACGCTCAAGGCAGTTATCGTCAAAGTGCTTTTCGCATACTGCCGCATTTGGCGTCAGCTTCCTGTCCGCTCTCTTGATCCGCTTCTCCTACTCTGACAACCGTGAAGGGTCAGTCGATGCTTTAAAGAGCGACATATTTTCCCTGTTAGAACGGCACCCTCTAGTGCATAGCGGAACAAAACACGTGCTTTCCTTTCGAGGCTTCTTGACACTTGCCATAATCTGAAGCTGAAGGCACAAGCGGCCGAATCAATAAACAGATGCACAACGGCATCGGAATAAAAGTAGAACAATGTAGACAAAGACGAGTTTGTGCGAAGGGTTAAACAACGAAACGCACAATGCTTTTTAACTGTACATAGAAGCTCTAGTTGCAGCTGTGGCCTGTGCTACCCACCATAATGTCTGCTTCGCTTATATTTATGTCAGCAAGGCAGGCAACAAAGACTGCATTCCAGGTAACTGCCACATATACAGCAGAAAAGTGCCGCACTGTCTTGTGCTTGCATTGGGCGTTAGAATAGGGTGATGTGCTGTTTTATACCCACTTTGGCCTTTGGCTGAAAATCTGTTTTTATACCCAATCACTGGAATTTTCTGTTTTCTACTAGTGGAACAGCTGCACCATAGCCACTTTTACCCTTCAACCACTCGTCCAGGAGCTGCGTTGGTACTTGCATCAATTCTTGGCGCGAAGACCACGAGGCCATTGAACTGACAGGACGGGCACTACTTGCAACTTATTTATTTAGGGTATATCGATCAGGATAAGAGAAGCATAAAGAAAAGGTCACAGACATTTGGCAAGAGCGCATTCCTTGGCGCAGATCGATAAAGAGGGGGGCTCACTCACACAAATTGTTTCATTTGATACAAAAAGTTTGCTACTTTATGTGCCCTTACATCCCTGCTTTCTTCCACTATTTTTCTTTTATCGGAAATAATAAAAGCGGGCGCTAAGTAGACGAAGACAAAGTAGAAACATGCACGTACGTATGTTTCTACTTCGTTTTCGTCTGCTTAGGCGCCGCTTTTATTAATCCAATAAGCATGAACCAACTAGCTCAACAAGTTTTGTTAAGTCATATTTCTTTTTATCAACTGAGGCGTACGAATACAACCTTTGCACTCAAATGGCCTGTGTAATTTTCTACCGAAGTGCACATTTTCAAGTGGTCACTGATGGATAAGGTGGTTTGGGCCGATGTAAGCTTCACGTCAAGTCAGAGGTGTCTCATCGCACATCTAACAAGGGGGCTTAGCATGCTTCTTTGCCCCAAATATTTGCATCTTTCCTCGTGTTGTTGTTGTACAAAGCATGGCACACTTAAAGGTACTCAAAAACACAGTTGGAAGATTTCATCTGGAGGAGACCTTTTTGAAGTTGTGCACAACTCGGTGTAGCTTGGTCTGATCTTGGAGCAAGTTTCATTTAAAAATGCTCAGCAGTAGCCCTTGGTGGCGCAGCTTTTGCCTTATGAGGGTCACAGCCAAGATATTTAGAGGACTACAGAACAGATAATGTTTGCACCTGCACTATGTTTATGCGGGAGCACTAGGTGCCCCACTTTGTAAAATTGTGCCCGCTGTTGAGTGAAGCCTGTGTGTGCACTGAAGAATGGCGCATTCTTTCTCAGGGATTGGCAAGGACAGGGTACTGTTATAGTGCGGAAGCACTTGGAGGGCTGACCACAAGAATTCTGCACGTGTCTCAAGCCTGAAAAGCGCCCTTTCCTCCTCTCCCCCCCCCCAAAAAACAAACAAACAAACAAACAAAAAACAAAGGGAGCAACCTATGCTAAGTCTCATTCACATACGATAAAGACAACAAGCAAGGTCCCATCTGGGCCCACTTAGTGATTGCTGTAGCTGCACAGAATGCACAGCGGACGACAGTACGGGGAGCAGGTTAGCGTATATATGTATATACATTGTATATATGTATACATTTTTCTTCACTTTCTTTCTTTCTTTCCAAATTCTTAATCTGTTTCAATGATCTACACATCCTCCCCTTTGCTTTCCGAGGTTTTCTCGACTGCCAAACCCTTATTTCTGTATACATTGTATACATATATATACATTAAGGTAAACTCGAGGGGACGGTGAAAATTTGTATTACCAGAAATTCGTCTTAAGCGGAGGGTTTTGCATTGTGGACGTTACAAGAGAGCACTAGTGTTCATCTTAATCATGGCACATGAAGTTCTGCCAGTGGTCAATTTACTACAATACTAAAGAGGACAGCCACCGACTGCGAGAGGCAGAAGAAGCGGGGAGCCCCAGCTCGGAGAATGAACATGGCTTCGTGAGAGACAGGCGCAGTTTTCTTAGAATATATATATATCCGGGTTCTGGCCTTTGCGGCTTTGTTGCCCCGCGTTTGTGCAGTGTATTGGCTTCACAGGCTAATAGTCTGGCGGGTGGACGGGCCAACAATTTCAACCGATATCGAAGCTCAGTGTCGGGTCAGTGTAAATAGCCCCGTTTACATTGACCCGACGAGGGCGCGTTGAGTCGAAATAAACAGGTTTTTTAGACTCGACACCCCCATGTATAAGCGGACGCGGTGAGTCGAAAAGCCGTCGGGGCGAGTCCGGTCGACTCGCAGGCAGGGGGTGGGTTGACGCGCTCGTCGGGCTGAGTCGGCGGGCGGTGGGGAGCTGGATACCGTATTTGCATGATTATAACGCGCCACCGATTGTACCGCGCGGGTGGGTTCACGCAGGAAAATCCGAAAACATAATTGGACGGCCGGCTTTACCGCGCAGATGTAAAGTGCATGACACTACTTACCTAGAAGAAGGGAGATTTTATTTTGCGCGTGCAACTGTGGTAGCCAAAAATAAATTGTGCTTCGTAAACTTGCTTATCCAGCTCCTGCGCAGAGCATACAATTATGGTGAGAAACATTGAAGCTGTTTGCGATTTCAGGTGTCTTGACCTTCATAATTCTACGTGTGACGGGCTAATAGCAATGGTAGAAAAATGTGTAACAGCTGACCAAGTTATGTCATTCAGGAATGAGTGCGCCGAAATTCACTCACGTGATATTGACGGATTGTTTTATTTGGATTGAGTTGGAGTTTGGGAGGGACCTCGTGCCTATGGCAATGTATGCTGGCCGATTTGGAACCTGTTTTCGGTTTTGAGCCCTATTGTAACGCGCACACAAAATTAAGCTACATTTAGCAAAAGAGGGTGCGCGTTAGAATCGTGAAAATACGGTAGCCCCTTTTCCGTGAACACCGCCGCTCCCCTCACCTCGATTCTTTGGACAGGGTTCATATAAACTCGGACGCGTCGAGGTAAGCTGAACCCGCCACTCAACTCCCACCGCCCCCGTCGCGTAATGGGGGCTTACTCTGGCATTTGATCTTCCCCACCTCTCACTCACCACAGTGCAAGTTTTGTCCCGAAAGGGGTACACTTTATCACATAGTATGAGGAATGCTCCCACACACCCGACCTCCCTCCCAATCCCAACCCTTCCACTTCACAGTGGGCGGCGCAGCTGTCCAGCGCTGAACCCGGCTCCCAGCTTAACCTGGTGAGACGGGCCCGGACTGCCAGCCAGAGCCAGGGACTCCTGTACTAAGTCTCCCCACTGGTCTGCCTCCACACACGGAGTGGGATTGGGCTTCAATAAAAGTTTATTCCTCCTCCTCCTACTCAACGCCCAATAGAATTACGTGCAACGCCTTTGGTCGCAAGGTGAGTAAAGAAGTCAGCATGCTCCAGTAGAAGCTGCCTTAGATTTCACAGTTATAACATAGTCTCTAGAAAAAAGTCAATACAGGAACCTTGTTACCTTTCAGATTACCACTTCGAGGTCGTTTTTACAAGCCCGCTACCACCAGACCTCGTTCAAAGAGTCCAGTGTAGTCGGTCCTATTAATAAATATCCTGTGATCCTTACATAGAGCCTATGTACAGGATGTCACAAGAGCAAGTAACTCTCTTTGACGGAGTCCGTCAAAGAGAGTTACAAAACTTTATTTCACGCAAGGTTCTTAACATCCTGCACTTCCGGCAGCCTATGGTAAGCCATAATTCATGTATAAAGAAGACATCGTCTGCATTCGGAATAAAATATCATGAAGAAGAAGCTCTTAATTGCTCAGCTTTAATGTAGTGTCCCTCGGGTTCTTAACAGCAAGGCACACAAAGCCGTTCAAGTGAACTCGACTATTCTATTGCGTTCTTCTCTTTTATTGTGAACTATATTCTTCTACTGTGAACTCGACTGGGCGCTGCCTGAACTGACCCTTGCGCGCACCAGATGCACGTTATATGGATAGGCGCAAGCTATGAATATCTTACAATCCTGAAGACCTTTTCGTAGCCGTTAGAAGAATGAATTAGTCGTTCTCCTCCAATGATGAAGCCTGTAACGGGTTTTTAACTTTTCCGAATTAGATTGTTGATTTTTTTTTACTTTTGCCATCTTACGCCCGCCTCGGGGCGATACTAGGAATTGGGGCCGGCCATGTGCGGTAACCTTGCGCACACTCGACAGCCAGCTGGAACAATAGTGGATTTACATCGAGTCCGAGACGAGGCTGCGTTGACTCAGGCAGGTATGGACGGTTATCCGCGTGGCGACGCAAGACGCGGCCTGGAAACGCTCGGAACCGGGTTTCCACTGCACGTTTTGAAAGGGCGCTTGGGACTACGCGTAAGAGGAGTCGTGTTTCGCATTCGAATGGCGCCGACGAAAACGAGGCGAACACGCGCTGTCACTGTACTGTTCACCGCTCTCACGCTTGCTGTGAGTTTCAAGGAAGCATGCACCAGACCTCTTGATACGCGTAAGTTTTCTTCTGATAATAGAAAACGCCATGGGCAGGACTCAGGGTATTTAAAACGGCGTGTCGAACCGAAAAAAATACCGTTTCGGTTACGTTTCGGGTGAATTTATTTTGTTCCGGTTCAGTTTCGGTTCGGCTAAATCATAATCCGAACCGGTTTTCGGTGATTTAAATTACTTGTAAAGTGCGAAAAAAAAATGTTTTGTAGTTTAAAGCAACCATAAAAACTAAACACAGTTATAGCGCATTCAAAATACTACGTTTTTCCCAATAAAAGTTGTATAATTGTATAGACAAAAGCAAGCGATTAAGCCAGCTATTAAGGAAAGCAGATTTTGTCCCAGCTCTTATTTTGTTTTAGATGATACTTAAAGCAACCACGAAGTCTTTGAATGTCTTTAGGATATACTTTCTCCCGCTTCCTTCGTGTTGTTGCTGCTGCAATCGCTATCCTATCTCTGGAATCACGCACCTCCCTCAACGCCAAACCCCTGGAGTTAGGCCTGCATACCGGCGAGTCATACACCAGCCAATGACGGTTTCGATGTGCCAGTGGTACACGTTTTTCAGACGTTGTCGCATAAGAAAAACTCCCACAGTAGCCACGTTGAATGCCACCAATAAATTCGATTGTTTGGCCACCTAGGATGATTTGTTGGCAGTCACCTTCTCTAGGATGGAGCCAAATGTTTGTGAAAAGTGAGCTTTAGTGAATGCCCAGTCACTCAATATTACTCTGATCACTGGAATTCGTTTTGAGAGAGGTATTACTATTGTGTGCGTCACCACGATACGTCTCCGTTCTGCCTGATGACCACCCTCATTTCTTCCACTACAGTGCAGAACCTTATAGCTTATTATGCGATTACAAACTGAAAGGGTGATTGGACGCGTGAAAGCACGAGATGTAACTCTTCTGGGAAGACGCTCTGCAATTGTCGACGAGCACTGCTCCCCCTCCGGATCCGGTAGCAGTAACAGTAGAGTAGCGAGTTAGACTAGCTAGTGTATCAGTGAAGGCAAAGCAAAAAGCAGCTCCGAAAGAGACAAAACAGCCCGACAAGCGCGAAGTCTGAGCGCTGGCCAAATGGGAACAGTGCGGGACGGGCCTGCCTTTCTGCATGTGTCATCTACTTCTTTAGCGCTGCGTTTTATCTAAGACGGAATACACATAGCGCCTGCAAGTTCGCGGGGTACGTTATGAGCAAAATGAGAAAGTAAGTGCCACAACGTAACATCTTTTCTGATATATTTATTATCGTTTATTTGAATATGTTAAAAAAAAATGCCGAAGTTTTCCGCGTTGCGCATCATAAAAAAAAAAAAAAACTGACTATTGTACCAGGCACCACGCCGTGATGAGGCGTTTAGATGCTCTCAAAAAAAGGTTGGACAAAGTAAGGAATATCTAGAGCAAGATCTACCTTTTGGTATTTTGCTTATTTACTGACTTAAGGCCACAAAAAAAAAAAAGCCGAAATTATTCGTGTAAGATCTCGGCGCGGAATAAATTTAAAACACAGTGGCGGGCTTTCGCTTTTTTTTGTTTTCCTTTAGAGACACACTTGTAAAAAAATATTGGTGCGTTTGCAGAGCAATTTAGAACCAGCTGGGAATCCTTAAAGCGCGTCGAAATATTGACACATGGAAGTTCCGTCTGCATCAGAAAAACGGCCACTGGGTGCGGTAATCGAACTCGCATCCTTGGGGTCAGCAGCCAACGGCTTCAGCCACCGAGCAGCTCTTGAAGGTCACGCTCGTCAAGTGTACCCTTTGCGTGAGACCTTCGTTAAAGGAAATTGTGAAACGCAACAGTATGCACGCTTCGGGCGTTCGCCTTCATCGTAGCGCAGTGCAGCAATCTTTCGGCCCGAACGTCCCTACACAGTCCGCAGCTATAGGGTAGGGCAAGGCCGATGTTTTATATAGCCTGCAAGCTGCCCAAAGTGTGGGTCATTTCGTCTGCTCAGCGTTGCACTCCGCTCACGCTACCAGCCGTAGCATACCACTGTAACATTGGTTCGCATACGTTTCCCCATGCTGCAGCGACGAATACAGCGTCGATAGCATTGTGACTTATCTGAAGGGTGAGGAAGGGTGGAGGGTGCGTGAGGTGTTGCGGCGGTGCGCGAAAGCGAAAAGCCCCGAATGACCTCCAGCGCGTATTATCAACAAAAGATGGTCGAGCCGCTTCGTTGTTATCCGGGAATTGTTATTTCTTTTACCAGCAGATGTGTGTAGGCTGACACAAATCCGTCCGTCGTACACACACACGCACACACACAACACACAACACACACACACACACACACACACACACACACACACACACACACACCACACACACACCACACACACACACACACACACACACACACACACACACACACACACACACACACACACACACACACACACACACACACACACACACACACACACACACACACACACACACACACACACACACACACACACACACACACACACACACACACACACACACAACACAAAACCGGTGCCCCAAGAAAAAAATGTGTTTAGGGAGATCCCTGGAATTGAACCCGGGAACTTTATCCCGTTAAACTGGCAACCTAACCAGTGGGCCACTCAAAGGCTCGGGGGCACGGGTTAGTAGCGGAGGAAAATGTGCAGCTAATTGGAAAGGACAAAACGCTTCCCGTGATCGGAATCGAAACTGAGTCTCTTGCATAATGAAACCGGCGTCTATCCGATTGAGCTATTTTTTTTTCTTTGTGAGCTATCATCGCATTCCGTGCGCACAGTATTTCCTTTGGGTTCGTAGCGCGGGCGTTGTCGTTGGATTTGGCCGCGGGTCTAACACAGTGGACCGCGAGTTCTAACGCGGTTTTCTGTGGTCGAGATGTGAAAGCTTGCGGACGAAACGATCCGGGACTGCCAGTCATTTAGAACTTTCAGCGGCATGCTCGGAAATAAATGTGAGGGGACGACATGTGGGGCGGAAGCTTGGCCCCTTACTAAACAACTTGAAAGCAAACTTCGGCCGGCTCACTGGGTAAATGAAAGCAATAATGATCGGAGTAACACTTAGAGACAGGAAACCAGCTTCCTGGATCAGCGAACAAACTGGAGTATAAGACATCACAGTTCAAGTAGAGAAAAAGAAATTGACGGGTAAATGACAATCGGCTGACAGAGTGGACACCGAGAGACGGGTCTAGGAAAAAGAGGAAGGCCACAAACTCGAGGGAGGGACGAAGTAAGGAAATTCGGAGGCGGAGGATGGACCCGAGAGGCGCGGGACGGGACCGGTTGGAGGTCGATGGGAGAGGCCTTCGTCCCGCAGTGGCCCTAGTGGGCTGTTGTTGTTAATGATGATGGTGGAACAGCCGGGTCTCCGACGAAGGGAGAGGGGCCGCCAGCTCTGCAGTTTCTCCAGGCTTGCATTACTAGTGCGAGCTCTGCCAAATTTTTATGGGCGAAGTCCCTTAGGGGCTGGGGCTGTTGGCGTCTCCTGTCGTTGTCGTCGTCGTCGTAATCGTCGTTTCATGTAGTCACGGCACTAAAACACCGAGAAACTCGTTTACGCGTCGCGCTAGAACTGGCGCGTACTAAAACAAAATTGCCGGGACACTCGTTTACGGCCTCGCGCTGGAGCGCTTCGTTCTTCAAAGACAAGAGACTTGTACAACAAAGCTGTATGCCTCTACCCCCCAACGGTTTCATCTCCGTTAGCAAAAACGCCAAGGCGCCAAGAATACACTTATACATTGCATGATTCGCCCTTCCGTAGGTTTCAGGTTAGTGGAAATGGCCCGGGATTTCCTTTTTTTGATCAGTTCCGATTAAGGTTCAGCGTGCTCAAAGAATAACGGTTCGAATTGGGGTCAGTTCTGGCAAAAATACCGGTTCGGTTCCGGTTTTCCGTTCAGTTCGGTTCCGGTTCGAACCCTGGTTTAAACACACTTGCTCGAGTATTGTCATGACTCGGTCGACTTTGCAGTGTACTACGTTTACCTTTCGCTATTGGTACACTTCCACCTACTTTATATCTATTGTGCCTACGGTTTACTGGTTATACACACGGAAAATAGTAATTCCGCTTCTTAACGACCCAATGATCGGTAGAACCTGTGTTTTTTAATGTTGTATTTCTGCGAGGTTTTGGCTGAGCCGCGCAGCCGGAGTTGGTTACGAGGAGTGTGCCATGAATGTTGGGCCAGGTCTACGAGGTCTTCGTTGGTTGCAGGGCTTTGGTTCAGCGATATGCTATCCCTCGCCAAGGGAGTCTTAGAAGAGATTGTGGAAGGCTGTCGACACGTTTACGGCGCCGGGTCGTGCTTTGGAGAAGAGAGAGAGAGAGAGAAAGGACTTTATTGAGATTCCTGCAGTCGGGGACGGATCAGGCCGCGCAGGGCTTCACCGTCCCGTAGTCTTCTCCGCTCACCGCGGCGTCGGGCCGACCCCGAGGACTGCGTCCGGTCGGCGCGGGCTACTCGGAGTGCCACCGCGATCGCCCCTAGCCCTCGCTCCCGCGGGAGGAGGCCGAGAGGAGTGCGGGTTCCCCTTTCGCCGTTGCTTGCCCAGGGCAGCCTCGAGCCGCTGGATGGCCCTCAGCTGGCTTTCGCGCTCCGAGGAGCGGATCGAGTTCGTAACGTCCGGAGGGAGGATCGGCCTCCCGTCACTCGGGTCGTGCTCGTCGCATCCCCACATCAAGTGGGCCAAGTCCGCATTCACACGCGCACAAACACTGCACACCGCGTCTTCGTACATGTCCGGGCACACGTGGCGCGCGAGCGCCGGCGTTAGCACCGTCCCGGTTTGCAACTGTCGTAGAAGCACTGCCTCCCTCCTCACGAGCCCCGGGTGGGGCGGAGGGTAGGCCTGCCTCTCTGTCCTGTACCAGCACAGCGTCGCACCGTACGTAGTCAGGGGTTCTGCGTCGTTGTCCTCTTCGTCGTTGCTCGAGTCTTCGTCGTCGTCGGCGTCCGTCGCTGGCGCGGCCCGGCACGCGGCGAGATCACGGGCCGCAGCGTCGGCTGCCTCGTTGACGTTTCGGTGGCCGTTGCGGAGCTCCCGTCCCATGTGGGCCGGGAACCACCGTACGGTCGTTGCGATGTTCGTGCGAGCTCCCTCCCCGATGCCGGAAAGGATGCGCATCGTCGTCCTGCACACCGTGCCCCTGGCGAAGTTGGCGATGGCCGACTTGGAGTCGCTGAACACCGTCCTCGTCCCGGGGTGGAGCAGGGCCAGCGCGATCGCCGCCTCCTCCGCCTGTCTGGCGGACTTGGCGCGCACGCTGCCCGAGCTCAGCAGTTCTCCCGTGGCGGCACGCACCGCCACCACCGCGTAGGTGTCTTCCTTGTCGCGACGTTTGGAAGCGTCCACGTACACGGCGTCGCTCCTCTCGTTGTACTCTTTGGCGAGCGCGCACGCCCGCGCCATTCTCCGTTCCGGGTTCCGTCCCGGCGCGACGTTCTTCGGGAGCGGCGGCACCACCAAGCTGTTGGCGATATCGTCGCGCAGCGGGACCAGCTCGTCCTCCTCGTCGAAGGGGCAGCTCAGTCCCACGCGCTGCAGCAGCCTTCTGCCCGTCCGGGTCGACCCCAGGCGTTCCAGTTGCGACGTTCTCTGCGCCTCGCTGATCTCCGAGAGCGTGTTGTGCACTCCCAGAGACGCGAGGGCCGCGTTGCTCGTGCTGTTGAGTAGGCCCAGGGCCGCCCGGTACGACTTGCGGATCGCCGCGTCGATCTTGGCTCGCTCCGGGGTCCGCCAGTCGTGGAATGCTCCCACGTAGGCCACCTGGCTTACCACGAACGCCTGCAGCAGGCGCAGCAGGCTCGCCTCTCTCATGCCGCGCGCGCGCGTTGCGAGTCGCTTGACGAGGCGCGTGGCGATGCCCATCTTCGTTACCAGTCGTTCTACCGTGGTGTTGTTGAAGCGGCGGCTCGCGTCGACGTGCATGCCGAGGACGCGGATGCTCGTCGCTTCGGGAATCGCCGTGCCGTCGCTCCCGCGCACCACGATGCTGCGCTCCGCTTCGGCCGACGTCTTCTTGCGGTAACGTCCCGTTGGGGGCAGGATCAGGAGCTGCGACTTTTGCGGGGCGCACCGGAGACCCGTGCCGCGCAGGCTCTCCTCAATGCCGTCCACCGCCTCCTGCAGCGCCGACTCGATGTGGCCGTCGCTGCCGCCCGGCACCCACAGCGTGATGTCGTCGGCGTAGACGGTGTAGCGCACATCGGGCAGCTCGTCCAGGCGACGGGCCACGCCGATCATTACCAAGTTGAATAGCAGCGGCGAGATCACCGAGCCCTGCGGCGTGCCGACGCTGCCCAGCTCTCGCTCCTCGAGTTGAGTTTGGCCCACCTCCAGCCGGGCCGTGCGACCGGTCAGGAAGGTCCGGATGTAATTGTAGGAACGCTGTCCCAGGCCGAGCCGGGACACTTGGGCCAGGATCGCCGAGTGCTTCACCTTGTCGAAGGCGCTCTGCAGGTCCAGGCCCAGGATGGCGCGGTTGTCCGAGGTCGGTCTCGTCGGCGGAGCCAGCACCTCGCGCTGCAGCAGCAACATCGCGTCCTGCGTTCCCAGCCGCGAGCGGAAGCCCAGCATCGGGTCGGGGTACAGGCCGTTGGTCTCGAGATACCGCTGCCACCGGTCGTTGAGGACGTGCTCCAGCACCTTCCCCACGCACGACGTGAGGGAGATGGGGCGCAGGCTCTCTATGCCCGGCGGCTTGTTGGGCTTGGGTATGAGTATTGTCTTGGCCGTCTTCCACTGCCGCGGGAGGCTGCCGGCTCGCCAGTGCTCGTTGAAGTACTTCGTGAGCGATGTTATGGCCGCGTCGCTCAGGTTGCGCAGCGCCTTGTTCGTGACGCGGTCCGGGCCCGCCGCCGACCGGCAGTTGAGGGCCTGGGTGGCGCGCCGGACCTCCCACTCCTCGATGTCGCGGTCGAGCGAGGGGTTGGGCGGGCCGGCGTACTCTCCGTGCTGTTCTCTCGCGGTCTCGGGAAGGTAGCGCTCGTTGAGGCGTTTGTGCACTTCCCGCTCCCCGAGCTCTTTCGTCGCCGCGTACATGATCTGCGCGAGCCGGTGTCGTTGGTATTCCTTGCTTTGGCTTTCGTCCATCAGGTGGCGGAGGAGTTTCCACGTGCCCCCTCGGTGGAGCTGGCCGTCGGCCTCGTTGCACAGCTCGAACCACTGCTGCGCGCACAGCTGGCGGCTGTACTTCTCGATCTCTCGGCCGAGCGTAGCGATTCGCTTGCGGAGGGCGCGGTTGTGCCGCTGCCGCTTCCACCGTCGCTGTAGCGAGCTTCGAGCCTCCAGCATGTGCGCGAGCCGGGGGTCCATGCGCGTGGTCTCCTCGGACGTCTCCGTAACGGACGTCGCCTTCTCCGCGGCCGCGACGATATTGCGCGACCACTCCTCGATGTCCTTAATCTCGCCCAGGTCTTCGGTGCGAAACTCGTGCCAATTCGTGAGTCGGTGCTTGATGCGCCCGTCTCCGGCGTCGCCGCCGTTTCTGCCGTTGGGTCGGAGTGGGACGACGACTTCGACGATGTAGTGGTCGCTACCCAGGTTCACTCCCGTGTTCCTCCAGCTCGCCGACCGGTCGTCGGGCAGGTGGAGAAACGCCAGGTCCGGAGTGGTGTCTTTGACGACGGACGTGCCGATGCGCGTGGGATGTGCCGGGTCCGTTAGGAGAACGTAGTCAGCCTCGGCGGCGTCCTCCAGCAGTTCTCGGCCCTTGACCGTCGTGGCGGCGTGGCCGAGTTCCTTGTGTCGTGCGTTGAAGTCCCCGCACGCGACGACGATGGCGCCGTCGCATGCGGAGACCGCCCCGCGTGCTCTGTGCAGTAACGTCTTGAACCTTTGTTGGTTGTGCTGCGGATTACTGTACACGTTGACCACCATCACGGTCGTGCTCGTGCTCTTGTCCTTGTGCTTGCCCGTGGCCACGGTCAGCTCGGTCGCGCACAGTTCGATCGCGCTGCCGCGGCTGCCCATGAGCGAGTCGTGTTTGATGAACGCGATGCCCTTCCGGACGAAGGTGCACACGCCCTGCGCCGCTCCGCGCCCGCAGGTGCGAGCGCTCGGCGGGCTGGCGTGCGACCTGTAGCCCGGCAGGGACACCGCGCCGGCGTCTTCGGCGTGGGTCTCCTGCACCATGATGACGTCGGGTTGTTCCGCCGGCGTCAGGGTGCGAAGGTGTTGCTGCAGGACCGCCCTCCGGCACCGAAAGCCGTTGGCGTTCCAGTGCCAGATGCGTAGCGAAGTGCGGTGGCGGGTCGTCGTCATCATGGTGGCGATACAGTGACGGTGACTTGGCTGCCGTGCTCTTGTACGACTCCTCTCGCGGGTGCCGTCAGTTGACTGAGTTGTTGTATGGCTTGTTGGAAGACTTGCTGCTGCTGCTGCTGGAAGGCTTGCACCTGCCGCTGCATGACTTGCATCAGCCTGTTAGTGAGTCGTTTCTCCAGGACCTCGAGGTCTCTCCCCCAACGGTTCATCTGGCTTTCGAGTTTGCGGTAGCGGTTGTTCAGGCCGGCGTAGCCCACCGACTTGCTGCGGTCGCCGTCGATGTCCTCGTCGCACTCGTCTTCGGCGTCGTGTTCGTGTGCCGGGGATTCCCGGCGCTCCGCCACCTGCTTCGGCGGCGGTGCTGGGCGTTCCGTCGGCTTGACGGTGGCCGTCTCTGCGGGCGCAGGCTTGGACCACGTGGTCGCTCTCGGTCCCCACAGTTCTTCGAGCTTTAGGGTTAGCTGTTCGATGGTTACTCGCTGAGCCTGCACGGTGGCCTGCAGCTCTTTCACCATTTTCCTCAGTTCCACGGTCTCCGGGGAGGCACTCGCTTGCTTCGTGTCGTTGTTGCTGCGTCGCGGCGGCGGGCGGCTCGCGCTTCTCCGTCTGGATTCCGAGCGCTCGCGGCGAGCGGACTTTGAGCGCCGGCGACTCGGCGCGGCAGCTGCTCCGCCAACTGCGCCGGTCGTGATCGCCGCCCAGGAGGCGGGGCCTCTCGACGTGGCGCGACGACCGCGCGATGCGCTCCTGCTCTGCGCGTCCCCTCGCGACGCACTCCTCCGCGCCGCGCTCCGGCGCGACGCGCTCCTGCCGCGGCTGCTGCCGCGTGGCGAGGCGAGTTTGGGGAATTCGTCTCTTCGAGAAAGTCGGATCTTGGGCGCCGGCGTGGCCGTTCGCGCTCGTTCCTCTTCTAGCTTCCGTTCCCACTGCCGCTTGCGGACTTGATACGGGGTCTTGAACTTATGTTTGCACGAGCCCTCGCCCGTGGGGTGCGGGCCGCCGCACAGGCGACACCGCGGCTTGCACTGGCTCTCGTGCCCGTCGCCGGGGTTCTTCAGTCCGCACGCGAAGCACACGCGAGCGTTCGGCGTGGGGCACACGTCTTTCCTGTGGCCGATTTGTCCGCAGATCTTACAGACTTCCTTGTGCTGCCGGTATAGGTAGCACCGCGTGACTACGCCGCCGTACCACACGTAGGACGGCACCTTGCTCCCGTGAAACAGGATGACGACCGCCGTCGACTGGCCGAGGCGGTGTGCGTCACCGGCGGTGGGGTTATGCTTGTTTACCACGTGGCGATAGATGTCGTCCGCGGTGTCTTCTAAGCCTACTCCACGTATCACGCCGCGAGAGGTGTCCTCCGGCGCCGCGCGGTACGCGTAGGTCTCGTATTTTCTGCCGCCAATGGCGATCCTCTTCACGACTTCGTACTGTAGCATTCTTTCCCAGCTCGGGGTACTGATGACCAGAATATTCTGAGCGAGGTTCGGGAGCATGGTGTCTTCGCGCCCGGCTTCCTCGCCCGCCTTGGCCGCCTCGAATACGGCTCGGCGCAGGTCGGTTATCGGCGTTTTGCCTATCTCTAGGCCGCCACGTGGCCGCACGACCACACGGAATTCGTCTCTCGGCGCAAAGTTGGGCATGCGCGCCGTCTTCGCCATGCCGGCGTTGACTTTACTCGCGATCTGGGCTCGCGTGAGGGTGACGTGGCGTTGTGAAGCGTTAGGCTTACCGGCGTGTGGCGAGGCTCGCTGCGTGGAAGCTTCGAGAACACTCACTGTCTTCTTGCGACGACGCTGATGGGATACGCGGGTCCACCCGGCGTGGTCATCGTCTTCCTCCGGCTCGTCGTCGGCGCGCGGACGCTCGTTGCCGTCGACTACGTGGCCGTCGATGCCGGAGCACGTGGAAACAGTTCTCACCGTCGCACAGTCTAACACAGTCTGCACTCGCTGAGAAGAGTCCGCAGTAGACACATCCATCTCGCAGGATTCGTGGAAGAATTCCTCACCGGAGCGCCGAAGATCCGCCCGCTGGGCAGGTCCGGGCACGCCCGCGGCGGCGGCGGCGGCCGTCGACGTGGCCGACGCCATGCCCGTACTCGTCGGTTCCCTCGTTAGGCTTAGCTGGGCCGCCTCGCCTCGCCGAAGGAAAATGCTCGTAAAATCGCCAAAAATGGGCTAATCGGCCCAAATTTGGTACCTACGTGATCCTCTCGACGTTAGGAAACTCGTACGTACGATTTGGACATCAGGGGCGGGATGGTCCTCCCAAAAATCGTGGCGACGACGGAGCCGACGTGGAGTGCGTCCGCTCTGCTCGGCGATCGCAGCGCCCCCCTGTCGGTGCTGGAAGGAAACAGGTTGATCCATGCTAGAATTCGGGAAGAGTCAAGCTCTCCGAAGCTTTTTGATGCGGTGCCCCTTTGCAGCTGGAAAGTTGGGCTTTCCCATAAGAGTTGACCTCGTCTTCTGAGTTGAGGGTCCCCCGGACAAGCTGTGAGTTAAGGTTTATCAACTGGGTAAATTGAATTCCTACAGAAGGGATTTCCGATTGGGATCTGAGAATCGCCATGGCAGAGTGAGAGAGAGAGAGAGAGAGAGAGAGAGAGAGAGAGAGAGGAGAGAGAGAGAGAGAGAGAGAGAGACTGTAAAAGTTTATTGAAAGGAGAAGAGGTCGGCCTGAGAAACTGATCTTACACCGGGGCAAGGGTATTATGGAGAAAGAGAGAAAAGAATGAATATGGAAGCTATGAGAAATGACAATGCAATCGACCAATGAGACCAATGCAATGAGACCATGCAATGCGACCAATGAACGTCTCACATGCGACGGGACGTCGAATCAGATTATTACAGTCCAATTTTCATTGCATGATTTCGTCCATATATAAAAAAAATTAAGAAATTATTCCGCAGTCTGTCAAATTTTTGCAACGGAGATCCGAGAATCCAGTGTGAGTTAAGGTATGTCAACTGGTGACATGGTCCTGCGACCTGCAAGACCTGTGTTTCTGAGACACAAGCAGTTATTTTGTCTATTTTGCAGGCTTAATTACTACCTGGCGTGTACGGCCGTATGGTCGCATAACCCTGCCAATTTAATCTTTTGCATTTATCAGAAAGAAAAAAAAAAAAACAGAAAACTGTCAGCCGCCTTATAAAACTAAAATATAAAAATTCCCTCCATAAGAAATACACCGTCCCATCTAGTTTAACCAATTTGAGTGGCCCTGAAGTTGTCTCAAGATGGCCTTCTGAGACTTTGCGCTGGAGGCCTAGGACACGCTTGCGACTTTTAGGCTCATCTTAAAGCTTAAACGGCCAGACGACCGATTTTTTTTAAGTGCATGCCCTCTAGCTCATATGAAAGTCAGCGTTTATGCTGGGGTAAGAATCAAGGAATTTTTAAATAAACAGGCGAAAATAATTTTAATTTTGCCCTAACATTTCCAAAGTCTGAAAGGTGGCGCCATGTAGTGGATAAACGTGACACTAGCGTACGTTTGCCGTGGCCTCCGCGATCGGCTGCCGGCGGCGCGCGGCGCGGCGCCGGTAGCCGATCGCGGAGGCCGTGCGTTTGCAAACAACTCAGTCGATTTAAACGCGTGACTCCGAAATTGCATAAAATAATAGGAGAGATTGCAAGTTATTGTGGATTTATCTAGGGACAACATTTTAAATAACTCTTTTACTTTCACATGCAGTTAAAAGTATCTTGCCGCAGAGTTCACCGTCATAACTGCCGGCATTCCATTAGGCGGGCTGGAGTTCTAGGGCCCTATCAGTAAAGCCGTTCCGGGGTAAAGCGTTTTTAAGTGTTTCTTTTTTTTTTTTTCATTTGGGATAAAGAAAATGTACTCGACAAAAATTGGTTTGTACCTTTATATAACAAAACTGGTTCATGACGTACTTCAGTTGCAAACAAAATTTCAAGCCACCCTTCATACAAACATCTTAAGCATCAGCAACACACCTCTTTAATGTCTTGAAAGTTGAAATAACCGAAAAATGGGCACAGCTCCAGAAGACGGTTTTGGTAACTGTGCTGGAAGTTCCGGCCCACTCTAGTTATGAATATGTCTCTCGAGGTCACAGAGTCCACCGTACAACGCCATAGTGGGCCTTCACCGACGACCCCCTACACCCTACCTCTACCCGTCGAGCTATTGGAGACGGCGCTGGGCTGCCCTGACCTGACGACGCAGCAAACCTTGACGGACAAAACAGCCAAGACCGCTGAGCCGCTGAGGCCGCTGTCCACCTGCCACGCCGAACAGGGCTATATATGAATAACGCTTTTTTTTCTCTCCCTCCTCTGGAAAGCAGTGCCAATCCTTGATTTGTCCATGTACTATACGCTCCTGGACATGCAGCAAACGTGCGACACCTC
This sequence comes from Haemaphysalis longicornis, assembly GCA_013339765.2. Lineage (NCBI taxonomy): Eukaryota > Metazoa > Arthropoda > Arachnida > Ixodida > Ixodidae > Haemaphysalis > Haemaphysalis longicornis. The sequence continues at coordinate 44,122 of JABSTR010003205.1, read as the reverse complement.
ACATGTGTGCCCGGTTGCGTATTTCGAAACGCTTCGCTGCACAGAGCACCCACGTGACATGTCTGTTCGTGTGATGGAGAACAGTAATTCAACGTGCTCATTAGCTGCCCCCAAAGCCTAAAGCGACCTAAAACGTACCAAATCACCATAATTAACAAAAACGACGCGTACATTTCAGTTTACAAAAAAAAAAATCGAATTTAGGAAAAAAATAGGTATATTGAAAAAAAATCTAAGAGATAGACCTGGTGGGGCTTGAACCCAAGCCGTCAGCGCCAATACGCAGTGTTCTACGTCATTGCTACAGAGCCAGAACGGTGGGCTTGTTTTAGCAGGCGCTCAAAAGAATAGTGCGCGCAGTGACATCACACATGTCACGTGGGTGCTCTGTGGAGCGAAGCGTTTGGAAACACGCTGCCCGGTTAGGACGTAGCCAACGGGGCTTTCCCACAGAGAAAAAGAAACTTCTTATATGTTTGTATGCGCTTCGTAGGACTTTTTAACAGCACGAAGATAGGGAAAAAACTAAAAGGGAAATGCAAGTACAATTATTCATTTCGGAACAAGCAAGGCATCGTTTGTCGCCGAACAAGAACCGGAAGAGTTATGGAAGCTTGTGTGATCCCTCGGTTAAAATAAAAAAGATCATTCAGCCTCTAGTAATCTTTTAACGATGAAGAGGACTCTAAAGGATTGGTTCAGTATATTTTTGCGCTGTGAAAGCTAACACTTCCGAGTGTTACTTAGGACAACAGTTCCTGAATAGGGGATGTAATAACGTTGTACGTCGCCGTACCTGCAGGCACGCTAAGGCGCCCTTTCCTTGGTGTTTTCATCACGTGACTGAAAACTTTGAACAACCTAGGACCGCCGCAGTAGAGAAAATTTGCCGAGCCGCATGCATAAGGGTTCGCATGGGCGTGACGGTCTTGTCCGTCCGGTAGGCAACCTTGTGCATCGACTATAGGAGGAGGTCGATATGTGTGAGCAGTAGCGATAACTACTCTGACTTTTGCAACGAGCACCTCATAGCGATTGTCTTGTCTCCGAGTTATGCTAAAACCTACACACCACACTTGTCTTCGAGTTATGCTTCCTACTACTGGATCTGGCAGGCTTTGTAAGAGTGATGGCGCAAGAAAACCCGCGCTAAAACAGGTCTACCCGAGCCAACGTTCCGTTCTTAAATAGGCATACACGTCCAGCACTGCTTGCACGCACCCAGCGCCATCCACTGGTTCGTGTGGAACAGGTCTATTCTTTTGAACAACTGCTGAGTCATCGCCGGTGTTCGGCCTCAGTTGACTAAAGGAGTAACAATAATCAAAAATGGACGGAATTAAGCTCACACTAACAAGTAAAACTTAAAGGTAGCGAAGCTGCAACCTTCACGACCATCACGACGGTTTGAGTCCACGATTGCAACCGATTGCTTCTTCTTCGCTGCCGCAGCGACCTTTACTGCATCTTTGTTGCTATAAGTGTGAGCTTCACGTGAGCAGTGTGATTGCGATAGCGAAATGTTGCCACGACAGCGGCGAATGCCGGAGTTTCTTTTTCCAGTCTTGGCCGATCTCCCCAAGGGGTATGTTGGCTTGACAAACGTGCGCCGGGGACGCTGGGTGGTCGCCGCGTTGCATGCGCAGACGAGCGCTCGTTGTTTTCTTGGTTTTTTAACTGCCGGGCGGTCTGTACATGGGCAAAGCACAAGTTTGGCTAGTTAAAATGCCGCTTCGTTCCGATAACAGTGATACCAGTTTTATCGCAGACTTCAAACGAATAATTGAGGTATTACAGCAAACCTATGAAACGGGGGCGGTGGCGCACCCCCCCCCCCCTCCCCAGACACTTTCCTGCGATTTCTCAAGGATGTCACATAATCGTGTTTGTGTGACTGGCGTAAGTACGCCGAGCTGCAACCGCCAAGAAAGATGACTCTGCTATTATAACAGGGCCTCTGGTTACGTTTGGTCGTATCACTCAAATGCTAACGTGCAGTTAGCACACTGATCACTATGTTTCTAGCGCTGGTCCATATTACGTCACTCATGCCCATTGTACGTCACTGTATCGTGAAATTTGAAAAGTTTTAACTATTTATTGCATCTTCACGGTCCTTCGGGGCTGGGATGGAGATGAGCGAGTTACCAAAGGCCAGTTCTTTCAAACTATTCAAGGTTGTATTTTGTCTTCATGGCGCCGTTAAGCGTAAAATGACGTCGGGTGTAACAAGCTTGTAATTATTCCATTCCTGGCGCTGCGGGTTACTCACTCCCATTGGCCTTAGTGCCTCTAGGCCGTACAGATGGCACCGAGGCTGCATCGTTGACCGCTGGGCTAAGTCATCCAAATGGGGCCTGGTGCCTGCGGCGAGCCCACCGTCATCATTTCCGGCACTACCGCCGTCATCACTGTAATTTTTATAATCATCATCAGGACAACCCGACCGAACGCAAACTGTTTGTTATCGTTACCGAGTGTAAGGAAATGAGGTGTGATCTTCAAAACGCCGGCAAGGAATAACGTAAAAAATTCGGTTCCTCTCGTCGGCTGTTTTTTTTTCTAACAAAGCATAGCAGCACCAGAAAAAGCAGCGTACTTGCAACTGCACCCTGAAGTAAAACGTGTTGCATTGAAAATGCCATACCGAGAACACTTTTCTTATGATTTTAAAACAAGTAAATACGTGAATGAGTGAGTGCTTCAAATCAAGTTCTTTTAGGTGGGAACTTCTTTATGAGTGGGAACAAACAACAAACATACGAACATTAATTGGGAGGGATGGCTCAAGGCCGCATGGGGAAAGGGAGAAGCAGGGAGGGGAAAAGAAGGCATCATTAATGTCCTAGCATGGGGGAGGCATGACCTAGCCTCCATAATGCGGATGAAGTCTCTTTGATGTGGCTCTGTACACGGATCCGGTCCTCATAAGCAAGGACCCAGGCAGGCCGATGGGTCGAGCGTGGCCCTACGACACCAGTTACTTCCATGTAAGGGGGTGTATAGTGGGTTTCAGCGCCTGCCAACATGCATAGCACCAGTTGCTTTTGCCGTCGTATTCATCTAGCAGAGTGGCGCAATGGAAGCGTGCTGGGCCCATAACCCAGAGGTCCGTGGATCACGCTCTGCTATATTTTTTCTTTTTTTTTGCGAAATAATTTTATTTTCCATTCGTCCATTTGTATTCACACAAGTGCGTGCTCCAGATGTTAGAACACATAGCTGCAGTGCGTGCTCCAGATGTTCGAACACGTAGCTGCTGTTTTCCATAAATGAGCGTCTATCACAGTTTCAACTTCATGCCGCGGAAGTTCGGGTTTTAGCATACGGATGATATTTCCATTTTGTGCGCAGACCAGCAGAGCAAAACTGACGTCGTAAACAAGGTGAAATGGTTTTGTTACGCAAGCGGGTGTGTCGTAAACTGGGGTAAGTGCCCGGGTATCTGGCACGGAGGGTGGAACACTGCACCGGCGGTATTTCAGAATATCAAGTGGGTAACGACGCCGATTAAATGTAAGGCGTGTCCCTTGAGTATTATTCCGACAGTGATCCTTGCTGGAGGAGACAAGCAGTGGAGTTACGAGAGAAGACAGAAAAGTGGAAGGGTACCAGTTTATCCATTTTTGCTCGTGCGGCGGTGTGCAACCCCTTCATGGTGAGTAAACTGTGGTACGTGTTAAAAGTACTCCTTTGTTACAGGGCACATGCTCAAAAGTTGCATAGGATTTTCTCAGTATTCATCTGGAGCTCATCCTGGGAGCGAACGAGCCGTACAAACCTCTTCCGAAGGGTACAGGATGGGGGGATAGGGTTAGCGCATCTATTTTTGCGGAAGTTGGTGAACCGTTTTCTTTTCTCGCGAGATTTCTGCGCACTGTTTGCCAAGTTTGATTAGGCAGGGTATTACCTCAATTTACAGTTACCGCATTGTGTTTGCCGGGAGGTATCCGCAGGTAAATTCAAAGAAGTTGTTTATTCTTTTCGTTTTGAAATTGCGCGTTTATCTTCGGAATATTTGAGTGCAGTACCTAGGAAAAACTGTATCGGGATCTTTGTGACACTGTGTTTCCAGTTCCCCTGTATTGGATCATTTACTTTGCAGGCCCAGGTTGAGAGGCATTAGAACGAGTTAAATGATTGCCAGTGGCACCGGGGGTTAAAACGTTTTAGATGCGACTGCATCTCATTCACTCGCCTTGTCCCTCCATACGGCGTCGTTGTCCGTCCACACCCCTCCCCCATTCTCCTCGCCGCGCTGCGCTCTCCGCCGCTCACCCCCTCTCCTCTCTGATAGCGAACACTCTCTCGCGAGGGGGATTGGATTGGATTGGATTGGCTTGGCTTGGCTTGGCTTGGCTTGGATTGGATTGGATTGGATTGGATTAAAGTGGATTGTGTTGGATTGCGTTGCGTCATAGCCGCGCCACGTTGCGTAATAGCCGTGGCAGGGGGTTCACGGCACGTTTCACGCAATGGGAGAATCAACCTAACGGAAACAACAACGGAACCCCCTATGCGTCGCATCTACACAGGGGTTCCCGCGAGGGGAGGTGGGAGTAATTTTTCTTTAAACTACATATAAGCACTCTCCTTGTTAGGACGTGGATGCAAGAAAAGGGTCTCTTTATGCCGTGGGGGTAACATTGTTGGTTGTGCAAAAAACGTGAAACAATTGAATATGTTTTCATTGATTGTTGGGACGGGGTTTCTTCTGAGATGTGCTGCAACGAACCCTGAAAAAAAATAACTTCCGACGCTCACGGTATTCGGTATTTTTCCATTCAAACCGAAGATGGTATTTCATTGGATTTAATCATGCTACTGGGCCTGCACAGTGTATGGAGGTGTCGGATGGCAGTCCGGCACTCCGAAAGTGATGCGCGCCCTGTCCGGCACTATTTCCAAGAGGCTGTGGTCTCCTTCATTGAAGTTGTAAAGGCACAAATTGATGAACCAGAGTGGTTGTCACAGGTGGACAGGCTAACCCAGATGAAAATATTTTGACCACTACCGCTATACCTTAAAGTGGGTATTATGATTTCGTAATTTAGTTCAGCTTTATTTTGTTTGTACTACTGCTTCTGTTTGTACCATCGGGACATGTTTGGAAATTAAGGGAAAAAGAAGAGTGGCGCAGTGGAAGCATGCTGGGCCCATAACCCAGAAATCCGTGGATCGGAACCACGCTCTGCTAGGTTTTTTTGTTTGTTTTGCAGAGTAATTTCATTTTCTATTCGGCTATCGGTATCCATATAAGTGCGTACTCCAGTTGTTAGAACACGTAGTTGCTGTTTTCCGTAAACAACGCCTAGCAGGGGCCCATAACTGCTGGGCCCATAACACGGAGGTCCGGGGTTCGAAACCACGCTCTGCTATGTTCTTTTTTTACGTTTGTCTTCCCAGCGGCGCGAAGTGGTGCACGATGGTAACTGTATGTATTACGGGATTCACTGGCACGTTCCGCCATTTCCCGGGCGTCTCTTATGAAGATGTTCACACTTCACAGTGATTTTCAAGAAATGGTGGTTAGAGTGGAAGTGCAACTTCCCATGTCTATTTTCTGCCGTAAACTCAACGGAGAAATGATTTTCTTGTATTGCGAGGCCCGTATCCCTGATTACCAGAGACATTCTCATGTCCCCGCAGGAGCATAATTTGTAATTGCTTCTTAACAGGAACTCGGGGAGAATAACACCCTCGAAACCATGACCACGTCATTGATTCTGCCTGTTACGACTCCTAGTCACTGCTTTTGTTGTTCTGTAAACTATCATAGTAAAACTAATAGCCATGAACAAAGAAATTGAAAGGAAAAACCATTATTAGTCCCAAGCATTATGCATTTCCAACAGACCCAAACTTAAGCCTTATGGAGTTTTTACTGCGCGTTATGGTATACGGAGATTTTCTACCCGTTTCCGTTTTCCTTTTTGGAGGCATAATATTCTAGTTTTAATTACACTATTGGTTCGCTTTTCGCACTGACGTCAGAGGTAATGACGCCACCGGCTGTGACGTCACTTCCGAGCCAACCCCCTCCCGCTCAGAATCTCTTCGGGTGCTTGGCCGAAAATCCTGCGAAATAAAACAACGATGATGAGTTCAAAAAACAGATCTGTTCAGAACGTTAATGAGTTGCTAACACACGTGAAAATCTTTTTGTTTACCTTGAAAACAGATGCTGCCCAGAAAGTTCGCCACAAGCGACAGCTGAATGGCATCTTTACCGCCGTATTGGACGGCGTCAAAAATCTAGTCAGTAAGTGTTGGGCTGATTTCTTCTTTCCTGTGAGGTTGCGGAGATCATCGGTATAACCTTGATGGTGCACAAAACGAATCAGCACAATTTTCTATATGTCAGAAACTGCGGTTTATCACTGCTGCTGCACTGCTGTTTCACCACAGATACGGGCACAAGCGTCGCCGGACTCGGCACGGGCTTCCTCAATTTAGGCGGGAACGAGGGCATTGGGGGCATTGTAAGTGGAATGCTCAACCTCGTCTCCATTGGCGCAGGTGGGTGTTAACGCTGTTGCTTTCATACCGGGGTTCAATTACAATTGCTGAATTATAACGACAGTTCCATAACATCACTCAACAGTTTCATTAAATGGCATGGAATTTCGACTCCGTGATTGCGGTATGTGGCCGAGTGCAGCCACGCGAGTGTGAGAAAAGAGACCGACTGGAGCAAATGCTGCCTTCGTATTGAAAAAGGATTGTTAGAAATTTATTTTAACTGTAAGGGGGAAAACAATGTTTCTGCTATTTTTCTGGGACGTGAAAGGACCGCGACAGTAGACGGGCGATTCTTTCCTTATTTTTTGGTCTTACGAGAAACAATGCTCTTCTAAGAAACAAAGACAAATAGTTTCTCGTTAATGGCAGCACTGTGCCCCCTCCTTTTCATTTTTACCTAGATATATATCTGACTCATTTGGTGTAGTTGCAAGGTCGAATCTCTGTTTCCTTGTCTGGGCAGTGATTGCATCTCACTATCTCAACGTGGACTCATCTTTAATGTGAGTGGCAAAACCAGCATAAAAATACACATATCGTCATTTGGGCTGATTGATAATGTTGCGCGGCGGAAGGACAGAAATGGGACAACGTGAGGGTTCGAGCTAGTTGGTACTCCATAGTGCAAATTTAAAGCGCAACAAATTTAGTCAAAAGACGAATGACACAAGAACAAGGACTTGTCCTTGTGTCATTCGTCTTTTGTCTAAATTTGTTGCGCTTTAAATTTGCGCGACAGAAATGGGACGATCCACGGTTGACGGTGAAGTCTATTTACAGAGAGAAGGAATTAATTTACAATGCGACATTGACAGCTCGATATAAGGCTGTGCCACCCACTGTTTTAGTGCCGTTTGCGTGGGTCCTCTGGATCTCTATGTGCCAGGGTCCACTTGTGCTGCCCGTGACATTGCCCCTCGTGGAAAGCGACCGTCCTGGTATACAGGCCGCAGTACATGGGCGGTTGCAGTGACGATGAACTGAGATGAGAAAATACATTGAAGCCCGCGTCGCCACGGATGACGATGATGGGCTTGCTGAAGATTGGCCCGGAACAGCCATGGAAGCCGACGCCACGAAAAGTCGTCCAAAGCCCTTTGAGTCGTGCCGGAGAACTGGGGAGCGAAGCGTCCTCGGCTTCGGGTGAGGTCGCGTCAGGTCGGCTGTTCGTTGTCTGGGGACACGGGGCTGTGGCGGGTCGACGCGAACCAGAAGCCTTGAGGCGATCGCTTCAGGAGCCATGATGGGGTGAAGCTTGGTGGGAGGGGGGAGGGGGAGGTAGGGGACGAACACCGCAACCCCCACCAAAACATGTTACGTGACCGCAGAACAAAGATGAGACGATTCCTCTTTGATGGCCAAGGGATCAATTTGCAAAGAGATGCGATCGCCTCATTCACAGTAGGGACATGGCGGCCATGACAGAACCCGCGCAGGCTTGGTGCTTCCACAGAGCTTCCTCATCGTCGGAGGCTGTGAGCAGCCCCACTGCTCTCTTCATCGTCTTCTTGCGACATAGCCCACCAGTCACCGTCACTAAGGGTGAACAAGAGTGAGTGATAGGTGAGCTGAGTGATGAGTGGGTGGCACGGACTCAACTCGAGCTGATACCGTGCCACCCACTGCTTTATCGTCGTTAGCGTGGTGCCAGTGCCAGTGCCAGTGCCAGTGTCTACTTCTGATTCCGATAACAATGTTTACTTATGAGAGAGAGAGAGAGAGAGAGAGAGAGAGAGAGAGAGATAGAGAGAGATAGAGAGAGAGAGAGAGAGAGAGAGAGAGAGAGAGAGAGAGAGAGAGAGAGAGAGAGAGAGAATAACCATTTAATCGCGCAAACGGTGGTTTGATGTTTTTTTCTTCTTATCTGGATCTCACAGGTTTCTTCCGTTCAATGAACAAAAAGTGCCGGATTATTTGACAACTTGCTCAAAACTATCGACAGACGTCAAAGATGCTGTTTACTATTGTAAACTTAGACGTGTACCGATTTTATTGGCAACGAAAGCGGTAAAGGCCAGGGCAAACAGATAGCGCTAACGCGATGATACGCGAGTGGTACTGGGACGGCTGGTCATCCCAAAGTTCCGCCTCTCTCATCGTCACCGCACCAGGCTATTAAGCTGTTTTTTCTTGCTATGACCATAATTGCAGACAGGTAGACGAAGTCTAAACGCAAATAAAAAATCGCGAGATGTTCTTTTGAGGGTTGTTGAAGGGTTGCGAAGCGTATGTTACTCAATCGCATGGAGATAGTGGGTCTGAGTGATGCGCCGTCTCTTTTAATGAAGCGAGTTTATACGATGTTACGAGGCCTCAAGCCTCAAGTTTGGGCGGCGCATCATTGACACAAAGGGGCGAGAGTGAACGTCAAATGGAAAATACTGCACGAACAGTCTGACGATAAAAAAAACTGCCATGGTTGAACGCGGTTAAACCTAGTTTTCCGAGCGATAGCTTGATTTTCGAGCACAGAGAACGCAGTGAAAGTGCCCACAATTGTAGCGCAAAAGAAACACACACGCTGTTAGGCATAGTCGGCGCGAACGCGCCACGAACTAAGATGCAGCCAGCACTTATCATTTTATGATTGAACGCACCTATATTTCCCCTTACGCCCCCCTTTGCATCCTTCTCATTGGAACGAACGGGCGATTAGACGTTTTCACTTCGGACAACCGCACGAGGCGCTGGCTTGACCTTGGCGGATCTGGAAAGTCAAATTGACGAAACGGGGCGCTTTTTGTGCCTGTACCTGGAGTAATAGAGCTTTCGGTCTGATACTACGAGCTTTAGAACGCTGAGTTGCTTTCTAGACACGTTGTTATTTTAAACAAACAAAAAGATACAAGGATAGTGTCGTAGAATATGGCGCGCACGCATTCAAGTTCTCCGTCGATACCCGGCAGCCATGTTTAGTTTACATTCTCTTCATAGAGGGCTGTGCATGATGGTTCGGTGTCCGGTAAAACAACCTAATAGAAAAATAAAACATGTTCGAGCTCGAAAGACCTGTCCTAAGATCTGACATTATAGTAGTAGTACTAGTAGTAGTAGTAGTAGTAGTAGTACCTTTATTTTGTCCAAAAGTTGTGATGCTGGTACCACTGAATTATTCACTCAGTCATCTGGCTACCGATGTTTTGTGGGCGCGATGTCTTCAGACAACTGGGCGGGGGCTTCTTGCACGAGAGCAGTTGGGCTAGAGATGGTAGCCTGCCACTCTGGGAAATATGATATGTTATGAAGTATGGGATGAGTTCTTCTACCTGATGACGGGATGACTGGGCAAGACCAAATGATGTGGTGAAGTGAGGCTCGTTTTACAGAACAGAAGAGCAAGCATCTTTATATTCCGCACGATATACGATGGACATGAGATGTGGAGTGGGGAATGGTAGTGTTCGAATCTGCCTGAGAAGGACAGCATGCCTGCGACTGAGTTATGGATCCGGTGGTGGAAAACAGGCACTACCCTGGCGGAAATGGTCGCGAATATCACCGAAAGTATGAAGATGGTCCTTACAACCAAAACGTTGCTGGCTGTTTACCGGGGTCCTTCGAGGCTCTCGGCGAACCATATCTCGAGCAGTCTCGTTGGCTCTCTCCTTTCTCGTTAGGTAAGAGTGTTAAGCCAGCTGTGGGCCCTTGCAGCAGTGTTGCCACCGTTCTAAGTGATACCCTGCAATTAAAAAAATATAGTAAGACCGACTTGGTTATGATGCTTAGATGTGGAGACCGGCTGAGGGTTATGGCTAGACGGATCGCAATTTACTCTGCCTCTGTGCAGCACGTGCAGCTTACAGATGGTGTATCGATGGGGCTCCCCTTGGAGTCGACCACCGCAAGTGCCGCTTCGTTCCTGTTTGCCATATCTTAATTAAAACAAAAGCAGTTGTTTGGTGTAAAAATATGACTCATTGGCCTTCCTTTTTTATGCTGATTTCTACGAAAAGGGACCTTATCATTTTCAAACGTGCTCCATGATGGCATGACCCCTACGAAAGAATGTGTCGCGTGCGGTTTTGGCACAAGGGCATGAAGGAGTGCAACCGCATTAAGATGATGCAGGCTTTCTTCATCTCGCGCGTTACATATGCATTGCCTTTTCTCACCGTTCGGAAAACGAAGTGGGAGAATATTGATAGCATCATCCGTACGACACACAAGCGGACGCTCGGCCTCCCCCAACACACATCAACTGTGAACCTACTGCACCTAGGGATACAGAATACCTTCTCCTAACTTATCGTCGCACAACGAACCGCACACATAGGGAGACACTCTCGCAGCTCTGCCGGTCGGTCCATGCTGAGGTCTTCGGGCCTCGTACCACAAGCACCACGCTACGGATGACCTGTTGCCATTCCGCCTCTTCTGAGGGCCGTCATTAGTGTCCTCTACGCCTGGGCGAAGACACTTTATCCAAAATAGGGAACGCCTTTCTTTTGTCTTTCTTTTGTATTTCTTTCCTTCTCATCCTTTTCTTATAATTGAGTCTGCTTAGTAATGTTACTACATGAGTTCTTGGTTCGTATTGCTCTGTTGTTACTTTATCTCCATAAGTGTAACTCTGAGACTTGTGACTATTTAAATTGCCCTTAGCTGCTTTCACTGTATGTTTTCTATGTAATCATATATCCAGGGTCCCGGTGCAGTATCAACTATGGGACCCTCGTATGGATATATCTTCACGTGTAAACTTCCTCTTTTACAAGAGGCGATAAACTACTTCTTCTACAACACCCACGGCGGTCCCCTGCGGTACCCACCGATACCGCTCCCTATCAAAGACTGGGGTCATAAGAAATCCGAGTGAAGACACCCTATGGCGATGACGGCCAAAGAGAGAACTTTTTTTCTTTTCAGAGATCTTCACGGGCATCCTCGGCACCGTTCTAAATGGGGACCTCCTGGGAGGACTGCTGCCTTTCCTCGGCGGACAGGGCTAACGAAGAAATACTGTGCTGGCCAAAAAAGTTGCCGGCGTTGCCGATTCGTTGTTCTCGTTTCCTTTTAGTTTTATTGTTGTCGAATAGGCATGTCGTTCGCACGTACTAAGAAGGGCCGTACAAGTTAGAACTGCTACATTGTCAGGCCTGCTTGTTCCTTCCTGTTGAATACCTACAAATATCTTCATATTTACAATAAATAAATCCAGAAAAAAGGATTATCGCGTAGTTAGTACTACCAGAGTGCTTGGCACAGTTTTTGTGATAAAAATTAAACGATTGACCGTTTAATCATCCCCGCTCAATTAAGTGCACTCCCTTCGTCTGCTTCAGCCCACTGCACCTCAATGACCAATAATTGCGCTTAAATTGGCAAAAGAGCTCAGTGATCAGACCCTGCGCAAGATATGAATAAAAATGGGGCCTGCGCTTAGGGATTGCGTAGGGTTCGTCTAGCTCCGGCAGGGAGCTATATAAATAGTTCTATGGAGCTGTATAGAGTTATATAGAGCAACTCTACGATTGCTATATGTGGCTTAACCCATAGCAGTGCATTGCGTCACCGTGCAGATTGCATTGTTGTTCCAAACCCTAATGCGTTGCATCCGTGAAAGCTAATAGCACTGGGACTGTCGCGCCCTTGTTAGTTTTCCAAGTCTCTCTCTCTCTCTCTCTCTCTCTCTCTCTCTCTCTCTCTCTCTCTCTCTCTCTCTCTCTCTCTCTCTCTCTCTCTCTCTCTCTCTCTCGTGTGACGGGCCTTGGTACATTTGTTACTTTGCACGTACGGACTGGCCATTCGGCTGCATTGTGGCGAAACAGACGTAGGGAAGTGTTGCGAGTCAGGACACGACCGCGGGTTTTCAGGAGAATGAAATGTTCGGCAAGGTTTGTTTTCTTCTATGTATTGACTGCAAACGCTTTTTGCTCTCGCTCTGACTGTTTTAATACTTACTGTCTGTCTCAATGGTATGTGCAATTAAAGTTCTCTTTTTCTAACAGTCTCAACGTGAATTTGTTAACCACGGAGTTGGCAATAACGAAGGGTTGCTGACAACACCGCAACAGAAGTTTTCTTTGCACATTGCTTTTTTTTTTCGGGTTGTACTGGAATATCGCTGCTGAACTGTTCTTAGTTAGTATAAAAACATATATAAACTGCACAGAAGGTGTGTTTTATGTTTTTCATCGTATGGGTCAATAAGAGTTTAAATAAAATTTGAATTTGGGAGTGCTATAACCGTCAGCTGACTCCGGGCCATTCGGCTCGTGGGGCTTACGCGCGTTCGGGGTTGTCTTCTGTAAACAGTGTGTGAACACACTTTCAAAGCAAGGTCTCATCATTGACTTTTTCGGCAAAGGTAAGTAAAGCGTGTCAAAGTAGGAATGCGTGCCCCGGGGCGCACAGGTTAATTGGCCCGATGCCATCTAGGTGTATTTTCTTTCTTATTTTTCTTATTTTTCTTTCTTCCTCACTTTTACAAACATACCTCCAGCCGGAATTTATTTTCTGTGACTAAAAAGGTGCCACGCGAGCACATTTTGGAATAAACACGTATTTAGAAATAACGCAGCAGTAAAAAAATTACCTCAACCACTCCCGTAAACAGACTTTGAGTACGATATTTCCAAAGCAAATGCGCGCTTCTTGTATCACGAGAATGTGCGCAACCGTGCGTTATTATTCATTTCGGAAGTGTGCCTGTAATAAAATCAAATGTATTGAGATGTAATGATATGAAATGAAATGTAATGAGGCTTCGTTATCAAACCTCAGGTCATTAGCGGTACAATTTTCCTGAAAATGGTGCAACTGACGTCCAACAGTTCTCTTGCTTGTAGGAGCACTGCAACACTTCGAAATTTAATGTGATGTTGTATAAAACCGATATCGCCCATCGTATCGCTTCCTGTGTCTGCCTTTGCTGAGTCTATTCGTCGAAATAAACCGAGACCCGAAAAGGCCGACTTTTCTCATTACATCAGTGCTAGTTCGATGAAGGTCGCAAGTACACTGAAGATATCACCGTCACCACCCTAATAATAATAATCGTGTTCGCCATTATCATCATCATCGTCGTCGCCACCATCGTCCTCGTTACTATTATCGACAGCAGATCTCTCTGCGATTGATTCTTAGTTTTAACCTGCCGAAGCTATACATCTATATACGCATGGGCTATGTGGCGCGCTTTTGTGGAAGGCTCCAGATTAATTTCCATCGCCTGGGGTATCTTTGACGTACGACGAATTCTCGACTCACGGGTGTTTCCGCTTTTCGCGTCTATATGAAAAGCATCCACTGCAGCCGGGGTCCAACCCGCGTCCTCGGACTCAGGAGCAGAACGCCTTAGCCACTGAGCCAATTATCACACGTCTCCATAAACCTCCAACAGTTACTGTCTTGTGCCTTTGAACAGGGTGTGTTCAGTTATTTGTACCTGAATATTCTTATTTCATCCCTCCATTTAGTTATCGGCCTCTCTTGGCAACCATTTCGCTACCCCGGGTGTCCACCGGCTGTCATTTCTCCGCATCACATGTCGAGCCTAACGCCACACTTTCATCCGGATGTCTCCCACCTGAGTTTCCTCCCTTACCTAAGACGCTCGTTTCACACGTCTAAACGTCATTCCTGTAATTGGTCGACCTAAATTTTCCTTCTAAGTGCTCAGTAATTCCTCAAGTTATTGCCCCGTGAGTCATCACCGGCAGTGCGCAGTGGCTGTGCACCTTCCTTCAAAATGCCAGAGGTAGGACACCGTTCATTACTACAGAGTGTGACTGGATGCACTCTATATACCATTGTGACTGTAGGGCTGATTTTGTTCTCGGTGCTTGAATTGCTTTCACAACTTTGCCAGGATAGTGCGCCTATCTCTTCTAGTATTTTACTGCCGTTGGTGGAGGGGGTGCTTTCTGCGTGCATATTTATCATTGCGTTCGATTTATTCATATTTCTCTTTCAACATATTCCAAAGTACAGTTTCTAAAGCGTGCGTTGCTGTAGTCTTTCTCCAGAGCAAGATGATGTCATTCGCAAATGTCAAACGGTGCAAATATTCTCCATTTTCTCGTGACCTCGACTTCTCCTAATCAAGTTTCCTAACTACTCGCAGATATGCTGTAAATGGTTTCGGTGAGATGGTGTTCCATTGCCTTACGCCCTACCTAATGGGAAACTTCCCGCTCTTCTTGTTGAAACATCATGCTCATATACATTTTAAATATGGGGTGTTTACTCTCCCAAGTTAGACCGCAGGCTATGAATGGTACTATATTTGAGGGCTTCGGAATAATTTTGACCTCCTGGGGAACTATAACGGCGACCATGCATTTCTTTTAGATGAACTCCAATAGCGCAGTAGGAACGTGCCTTGCGCTCCCTGTTATCTGCACGCTACCCATTTTTGCAGGCACCTCTTCTGAGTCAAATGATTTTTCGTTATCTGTAACTGGCATGTAAAAAGGTTGATTATACTCCCCAAATTTTTCCATTACATGGTTGACGACGTGAATGTGATTCATTGTTGGATATACACTTTATTCGGATGTTGCCTTGGTTGCTCGAAATCGGAGGGGGTCACTAAAAGCGGTGAACTCATGTCTTGGTAAGAAACCTGTGCAAAGCGGAAAGTTTTTCTTTACTCCACTCCTTTTGTTTGAAGTGAGTGTAAAGTTGCAGGAAGCAGTAATTGAGTAAAGACGCACGTTTAGAGGTCAACGGTAAAAGAACACCATCCTTTATTTACAATGAGTCGGTTGAAGCCGAAACAAGCGGGTCAACTTTTCTTCACCAACATGATGACACTTCGTACACGAGGGAAGCAGATGCGCTGTGAACTATAATAAAATGATGGGCAACAAATGTGCATTTCGTGAGCGTAGACTTGCAAGGTCGAAATACGCGGCCGTGCGCATAATCTTCGACCACAATGAGGGAAATATAAGAGCATCCGGAGCACGAGAGGTTAATTGGGTGATTGCACGCGCTGGAGAATACCATGACATATGACCTCGGAACGCTACGGCAGCAAACCGTGATCACAACACCGCCTGACAGACATCACGACATGTCATCCGATGACCTGCGTTATCATAAGTGGCGGCAGAAATGTGCCCATACGCACAGTCTTCGGCTGTTACCCAGTGTAGAGCAATGATAGCAAGACTACACAACGCTATAGCTAATTTTTTCAGGGGACCCTGTAGCAGGCTATACAAGTGCATGCACGAACATAATGTATTTATGCATTCATACGCGGCAAGTAACTTTACTGCGTGTAGAGCCCTACGGGTTTCATTAAATCATGGTGACAAATCATACGCACAGTAAACACAAGCAAACAGAATAACAAATCCTGCGAATTCCATTCCACAATTTCTAACTTCATACATTACTACTTCGAATTTTGTCGCTGCTATATTTAATACGATTGGAAGGCGTTGATGGAACAGCCTTTTGCGCAGGTGTGTTGTGCGAGCAAACAGGCGAAATGCAAGATAGTGACTGTTAATATGGGCCTTTTTTTTGCAAGCGAAATAAATAGCGAAGTAAATGGCTTGGGGTAAAATTCAAGTGGTGATGTATCATGGGTTTCGTTCAAAAGGACGTGCTAAATATTTTGGTGAATGGGTGTTGACGCAAAAGCTGGTTAACGTGCCAGGAATTAAAATTTAAAGCATTCCGTACAACAAAGGTACAGCTGAGGTATGAGACACATTGCGACGGGGGGTGATGAAATATTTTCGACCATTTTGAACCCTTTTACGTACACCAGCACTACATGTGGAAGAATTTTTTTGCCATTTTGCCTCGATGGTGAAAACTGATGCCGTCACCTGGGACGAAAACAATACAGTTGTGCAGAACCGTACGCCACCGTGCCAGCTAGAACTGTCTTCAGCACGCTGACAGGCAACGCACCAGCTACACGCGATATTATGACAGATAATTGACTTTGTTGCTTTAATAAGGTGTGATGGTTGAAGTTCCTTTCAGCTTATGACATTGCGACGTGCAACTCCAGTCGCCGTCCTCTTCCCTTCCCTTCCCTTCCCACACGCCATGCAGCGAAGATTTCCTCAGAACAAACAGAACGCAATTTGCAATCTTGAAAGCGGGCCAGCCATTGACTACTCAGGCAACAATCTGCGACGCGATATAACAAGGACATCTTCAGCAACTTACGATCTATACATTACTTTTCGTTGCACCAAAAGATGCGTTAACCACCAACCCTGAAAAATCGACGATGCCAGGCACACCTTTGACGGATAAAGGAAAACCGACGCGTTGTACCCCGGCAATGAAACGGATGAGATGACTCCAGACTCTTGCGGCAAAGCCTCTAACAAACGCCTAGTCAAAGCTAGGTTAAAACGAAGCGGGGTCTTTCTGGCGAGCACTAGTCACGCGGTGCTTGCCGCTTTCTCTCTACATTCGGTAACGTCCGACGAGCTTCAAACACTCGTGATTCAAGCTCAGGGTACTACAGCCAGGATGCGTACAGGAGATGCGCCGGCTCCCCGGATCTTCATTGGGAATACAAACAGCGTGGAGCCGACGGAGGGAAGCTCCTGGAGGTTCGCAACGTTTACGAGTCCATAGACGTTGGCCGCGAGCAGAATGTGCTGCGCGCCCAGATCCTTGGACATGCGTAGTCCAGGGACGGTGCGTCGATGCCGACGCCGTACACCTTTGCGCTTGGACACGAGCCACGTGGCCGTGTCGGGGTGGATGCCCGGGTGGTGCGGCCTCGTGTCGAGCGGCGAGGACGTGCCGTTGACCGCGGGCTGCCCGTGGTACTTGTACCAGGACGGCCAGAAGCGGGACCAGCCCGTGCGCACGAAGAGCACGCACCCTTGGGGAAGCCTTCCGTGGATGTCCTCCCAGCGCATGACGTCGGAGATGCGCAGTCGGTAGTCTCGACTGCGCAGCACGTGGATGACGATGTCGATGACCGCGCCGGGGGCCACGAGTCGGTTGAGAGGCAGGTCGGTCACGGACCAGCGGCCCTTGAGCAGGTGCCGGGGCGCGACCACGTGCGTGCCGCCTCGCGTCGAGGAGCACCACGTTTTCCTCCTGGTACCTGCGTGAAGGCGGAGAAGCGAAAGAAGAAAATATCAGTGCGCCACTTAAACCACTTTTGTTCCGACACATTGCGCACGGAAGGCGCTCGGTTATACGACGGACACGCGTTGGAGCTCTTTCTCACGGATGGCTCGTTGCAAGATATGAGATAATGTACGAATACAAAAGAAAGTATATAAACGTTGACGCACGAAAAACGTGGATAAGCACATCGCGTGCGCGTCTGTAATCATAAAAATGATATCATTGTTTTTGCATAAATATTGTAGAAAATACTTTCTTAGTCAAGTAAGTAAGAGTATTTTTGCACTGTACATTGCAGTCATTCTAAGTCTGCGACGCTTATGGACTCTTGTGCTTGAGTGCGGCACAGGCAGCCGGCAAGTTAACTGCAGTGCGACAAACACAGAATCCCCACACAGACGCACCACAGAATCGCCCCACAAAAGTTCGAAATGTTTGAACAAGCAAATATTTGAAAGCACTGGAATAGTTCATAAAAGAGATCTGAACCTAGACAGGCAGGATGTAACAAAACCCTACAGCAATGAACAACCACCAAAAGTATATCACAGCAGTACATGTGGATCAATAAATTTTTGGACATGTAAAGTGTCATTTCATACCTTGCATACCTCGCATTAATAAAACAAAACTGAACTAAAAAAATCACACTTAGCGTTTCCGTATACAGTACATATTTTTCCTCGGGCCACTTTAGAACGAAGAACACGTACACATTGCGAGCACGTTTCGTATCATTTCCAGGAATACGTTTTTCCGCGTACGCTTTGCTCGCTGTAACGGCGTAATGACCAATGCACTGATCGACAGCTAATTAAAAAGGGAAGGCACGTAATGCACTCGGTACCTTTTTCCGTAAGTGGTGTAAATTCGTGGTATGCTGTAATATTCGCTTTTTTCTAAAATTAAATCCATTCTTCGGTTCCACCGCTTTGACCCGATGATCTAAATAATGGTTTGCCTAAATCACGTAATCTCGTAACTGTTCGACTTAAAGGGGAGGTGTAGACAATACACAAGTTTGGCTCATTCGAAAGATTGCCTCATTAAAATCCTACTGACACCACTTTTAAGGTAAACTTCGTTCAAAAAAGCTATATAATTAAGAAAAAAGCGAGCGCCCATGCGATCAACTAGCTCATTTCCCGCAACAGAACATATGAAGTCATATGTACCAGCTCTTCGATCGGCTGAGGCCGGCAAAAGCAAATTCGGATTAGGCAGGGCTTAAAAGCTTACCGAACGAACTATAGCGCTTAATTTTAAGGCAAGCTCTTTTTATAGCACTAAGAACGATGGGGTACACGTAAACATAAAGTACACGTAAACATAGAAGTAGCGATGCGTACTGCTGCGCGCACTATGCTTGTTTTAGCTGGCACAACACTGCGGCGCTTTGGGGTTGTCTCAGACCACACGACCGATTGGCGTAAGCGACGGTTGTCCTACATGACCATATTTGCGGAGCGAACACCATGTTTCACGAAACGATTATTTTCTACCTGAACAAAAACAAGCCAGTTACAAATAAGGCAAAAACAAAGCAAAGGCAGAAAACGGCCCGTCGCGGTATGGTGGCGCCATCTAGTTTGCCTAACGGCAAACAAGGCTCCGCAGAAGCTTGAAGACCTGTTCTTGTGATGTCATTGCAGACATCATGAAAACACACGATTTGGCGGGGAATCAAAATTTTAACTTAAATCGATTAATTTCTTAGTGACTAAAGCATCGTTTTCTGACGGACAAGCGCAGGTGGCGCTATAAAACACGAAATCTTTCGAATAAAACAAACTTGTATTTTGTCTGCATGGCTCCTTTCGAAGACCTACCCCTTTGAATAGGCTTTTTATTTATCCAGGTTATCTGGATTGTTAACTTAATAGAAACTCTTTGCCCACTTAGGATTATTTTATTTATTTGTTTTTCAGTATGTCAGAACAAAGAGGCATATAAGCAGAAAGTCCGTATCTGAAAATCGACTACCGCAGTTGCGCTATACACAATCTTTTTTTAATTGAACATTCGTGATGCTTTTAACTGCATACAGCTCGCGTGGCAACACAAGTAACTTGTTGCATATACTCTCGACGTGAGCGCACCCCGGCAGCGTCTTATCCAATTCTAATCCCAGATACATCACACTAGCACTTCGTGCTAGTGGAGCACATCGAACAGTCTTTGAAATTGTGGGAACGCAGGAACGCAGGTTTGAACACACCAGGTTTATTGTGGCGATTGTAAAATTACTGGCCACATACGCACTAAAGCCATTGAGTGAAAGAAGGACCCACTGGCGGACAAAAAATGAAAAGCACTAAATGCAGGCACACAAAAAAGCATAATCTATAATAAGGGTACGATGTTCAGAGCATGATGGATCATTTTAAGCGTCGGTGTGGCGGGGTTAGGTAATTAAACTATTCAGTGAGGCACAAACGAATGAGTAGACAGGTGTTAGAGGGGCGCAGTAAGTTCATTTTTTTTCAGTAATGGTCATTACAAGATCATGTGTTCTAACATAAATGCTGAGAGAGAAAGCTCGGCATGCACTTTCTTTACGAAGCCTGAAGGGAAAAAAATGTGAGGTTTCGATCGTGCTGCAGCGCATACTTGTGCTGCTAAATAAGAGTTCGTGTTATGTTTTTCTAACCGCTATTTTTTAATTGGTTATGTTAATGGAAAACTCGTTGGCGCCAACCCATATGTCGCTTACGCATTAGACAACAACCATAACAAAAAATAAGATGCGCAAATTTATGTCCGGCGTGGCAGTCGATCCTTTGTATTTTATGTTGCAAAGCGATTTTTTATAATATTTTTATACATTAGAAGTCGTTCACGCCGTCATATGGACTAGAGAAACCTCCAAAAGGCTCTAAGAGGTAGGAGCATTGGGTCAGCTGTAAGCACTGTCTAAGACGTGAAGCTTGCATGCAGGCCAGGGCTGTTTTAGTCTGAGCACAAGGACCTTTATCAGCTGTACTCTGCGTGCTACGGTGTTACAGTTTCATTCGAGCGACTGAATTCGCGACTCGACGAGGATCGGGTGATCCCACACACAGTTGTATGCCTTAGCGCCGCTCTAGCCAATTGTTACCGTTCAACGGCCCGAAAGCTTACGGACTCACCAACAACAGTCCTGGATTTCCTTGGACTGTTCACCGCGAAAGCTTCCCGCTCCAAACAAGTGCGCCGAGCGTAGCGTGCGGCACAGAAAAATACTCCATGCCGTCAGAGACCACGCCAGCGCTGTGTCGATGTTCAATCAGTATACCTGCAACAACCTAGAGCACCCACGGTTCCACTGACAGTCTGTTCACCAGCCAGTCAGACCACGAAAGGAGAACCTTACGCCACCTTGTGTGTTACTGCAATACAACATAGCATTAAAGGCTATAACGTAGAATCTGTCCACCTCTACACCCGCAATTAAGCGAAAAACAGGAATCTACACTTCGCTTTCTTCAAACAAACACGTTCCCTCAGTTCGTCTCCATACGCAGTTCTCCAACCAGCATTCACCTCGATGCAAGTTCTGGGGACATTCGGGCTCCCTGTACCTCAGAGACGGGGATGTAGCCTAACCCGGACTTGCCACCCCATTTCCCTAACACCAACCTAAAGCAGTAGGAGACATCGCTGTCCAGCACTGTCCAGCTGTACGCCAATCAGCTCATGCTGACGGAGAGGGCAGAACGTGTGAAGACACTTGGACCGAAGACTGGAAAACACCTCACACGAAAAAAAAAAACTGTGGCTGATTCCTTTGTCATAGGAATCGGTAAAACACGAAAGTGAAATGTGCAGCGTAATCTGCAGCTGAGCATGATTTGCGGGTCGGCGCATGTCTTGCGGTTGTGCTTGGCGAGCGACGTCCCGCTGGCGGGTCGCTTCGGCAAAGGTGTACTGGCGTCATTTCTGTGACGGATACGACGTCAGTGAAATCTTGGTGTATCCCGGCATAAAACAATTTCGTATTAAAATATGAAACCAGAAAACGAACAACCCTAAGTATAAGGTACTCTTTAGTGCTGAAGGTTGCTTCCCCGCAAGAAGACCCTGTGAGCAAGGGTGAATCCTTTACAGGCGGCTTGCTTCTTTGTACTGGCTTCATTTCCGTGACGAATATGACGTCATGAACATCTTTGTATAGTCCGGAATAAAACACTGTCGTGTTAAAATGCTCAATAAAAGTTTACCCCCCTCCCTCCCCCCCTCCCTCCCTCCCTTCCTCCCTCCCTTCATCGTGCTTCCTTAGCGCATATATAGACTTGACATAGTTTTCCGGTATACTTCCATGGTGACACCAATAAACACACGATTCTCAACATAACGAAGGCATGCCAGAGCGAGAATTTACTGTTAACTGCGCTACCATCCTTCGAAGAACCCCAGTAAAATCTCCATTGGAGCAAAATGCCAAGAACCACTGTTCCTTTTTAGCCCATGCGCCATTTGTACGCAACAGGGGCGGCAATGTAACGAGGTGCTTTTCTCACGACCCCAGTTTCCCAATGAGTTGGTACTCACCGCGGCAAAACACCCGGTGCAAAGGAGCCCTAAACGAACGGTCGGAAAGAACTTCCAAATTTTTTTCAGTTTACAGCGAAGTCTCTTACTGAAGCGTTTTTGAGCCGTCACAGTTTACCGGGACTGAAAACTGATTGATTGATTGTAGGGTTTAACGCGCCGACGCAACACAGGCGATGAGGCGCGCCGTAGTGGAGGGCTCCGCATTAATTTCGACCACCTGGGGATCTTTAACGTGCGCCGAAATCTCGTACACGGGACTGAAAACTGCCCTCACAATCAGAGGGAAGAGGGGGAAAACGGACGGAAAGGCCAGGAGGTTAACCAGGTGTAGAGCCCAATTTGCTACCCTACACTGGGGGAGTGGGGTTGAGGGGATAAAAGAGAGGGCGGGAAAAGAGGAGGAGAAAGGAGCGGAAATGCACGCGCACACTATAGTCCCGTGTTTGGCACTACATTCGTTCGTGTAAACTCGTACCTTCCAAAAAAGGTAGAAGCGCTCTTCTGCGAAGTCGATGGTAGGGACCAATGACCTAGGGTATACACTCTCTGCTGTGAACGGTGGATTGTCCAATCGGCTTAGCTGGGTGGAAACTACTTTCCGATAAATATTTAGGGCAGCGACACCGAACGTGCTCTACTGCCTCTTCCGACACACAGGCGGTGTAGCAAGTTCTCGGGAGCCTTTGGTCCTGGAGAACGCGATGCGCTTCGACTTGCGGTTCCTGCCAAATGCTTCCAGGCAAATGTGCGCCTCTGTACGCCTGTTGACCTACGAATAAGGCCTGCACGTAGTTATTGCACCCCGAGGGTTTAGCGCGAGTCAATCTTTCTTCATTAAGTCGTTTTCATTTCTCCCGCCTCCTCGCCTTCCATAGAGAACAACTTTCACTGGCGTCGCTTCTAGAATTCGTAGTGCGGGTTACGCAATCAACGGTGATATGTATTTGCCTCGCGGGGAACCGCCGGAGTTTAGCGGTCGCATGAATGAATGCATTCTCGGGCAGCCTGTATAATTCGCACAACGCCCGCTTGTGCCGGCTTCCGTGTATTGCGTAGGGTGGCGCCTCGGGTGACGTGACCTGCAGGCTGCGTAACAACCTCTGCTAATGCATTAGCTGAAATACCGGCGTGTTCGCAAGACACGTGCCAGGCCACCACTTATAATGCATGAGCTTTCCTTGGCGAGTACACCATCGAAAAAGCGGGGCGCTTCATATCGGCAAAATGAATCCGTAATTTCTCTAGATAACATGTTTATCTTCTGAAATAATAAGAAAGAACTGCACAACAACAACAAAAAACATAAGCGTGTGACACAGTGCACTAGCAGTGCATTTGTGTTCAGGCAGTAAAGCCAACTTGAAAGAAACGCGACGTGTAGTGCTTTTTTATGCGGCTCCTTATAATGCTCCCTCTCAAATGTCTTCCCAGCAATGTGTTCTTGCGCTAAACCGATTTTGGAGTTGTTTGGTGCATAGCGGAGCGTCTGTGAAACATGCTTACGCATCAGCAGACGACTCGGAAAACTTTTCGCCTTTGCTGGTGAATGCAGCTGGGTCTAGAAGGCTGAACTGTGGCCCGTGAAAGCAAGGTAAACCCTTCGTCCTTAAGTGCAGCCGCTGATGTAGATGAAAGCAAGGTGTGGCGGGGTAGGTGAGTGGAGTTTGAGCGTGGAAGCCCTGGCCGTAGAGCCGTAAACCGAACAGCAGTGACATGCATGTGTGGCCAGGTCGATAAGCCAGTGAAAATGTACGACTGGATTGCAAGCGTAAAATTAGAACCATCAAACTAGGTCTTAATGAAATGAGATTGACGTCCAATGTGATTCTGTCAGCTACTCTTTGTTCGAGCCCCTTTCAACACGACTTTGCTTTAAGTGCGCATGAACTAGTCCAGCTGGCAAGCTGGTCGATGACAAACACATTCGGTGAAGATATTTACGACAGGGAAGTGCAGAAATGTTTAGAAAAAAATGTGGTTGATGCGTCTTTCATAGGAATCGGTAAAACACGAAAGGTAAATGTGACTTCACAGGAGCATTTATAGAACATCCATGTGCACTGGCACATCGCTATTTATATTACGTGGGTATGGCATCGTTAGGCGTATCAACGTTAGACACTGGATTGCGCGCGCCGGAGCATTGCGCAAATCCCACTGAAACCACAGCCCCTTGAAAACCGTGCGTACGAAACGGAACCGAAACCGAAGGCAGTAGGTGGCGGAGGGTGCCTCAATTCATTTTCGGCCCGTGCGCCCGCGCCCCGCGTACACGAAGACGCTGGCATCGAGGCGCCAACTGTCGGTGCTCATTAGTGTCATGATGAACTACTTCGCTTCACTTCTCCTAGACGGCAGCATCTCCTAGACGGCATCTGAATGAAGAAAGTAGTGGGAAAGATATAAGGCGCGTTCGTAGACCTACTTGCGCTTGAATTCGTAGCGCAGTGGGCAGAGCGCTGTGTACCTCTCGTTGCGGCGAGAGAGTTCGTGGCTTGAATCCCAGCGCAGCCTGCGTCAATTAAACTTTTTCCGGCGACGTCATATCCGTGACGGATATGACGCCGGCAAGACCTTGGTGTACCCGGGCATAAAACACTTTGTGTTAAAAAAAAGCGTCGTCAAAGACGTGTTGCAGAGGTAAGGAGAACACTGGGCAAATGGGTAATTCTTGCAGTGCACGTAATGATTATTACTGAAAAGAGAGAGAGAGCGCATGGTGTAAACACTGAAAAGTGAAATATTTTTCGCGTACATGCATCCCTGTTCTATAGAGAGGCTGACTTTTCTTCGTACGAATGTACAGAACAGAAATGTCTGACGCAGCGTCCAGGGCATCCTAGGGTTTCTGTGAGAAACCGAATGATGGAAGCATAGGGTTTATTTTGACGATTGGTAAAATTGAAGAAGCGTGAAAGAAGAAAGAAGGCGTTTATTTCCTGTCTACACCGTGTGAAACAACCACGGTGGCATTGCGGACCTCTGAATCTTTAGGAAGAAATGGTGCCAGGTATTTGGCCTTTGACGAAGGAAGAAGGGAAACACCCGGGCAGACAGCCGCTAGGCAATCGTGTGGGACACACGATATAAATGTGGGCAACAGAGACTAATCACGAGATAGCAATGGTGCCTTAAACCATTGGTAACTGACAGCCTTTAAGGTCATAGCACTTCCAATCCAATCCAATCCAATCCAAGCAGTCCAGCCAATACTATTCAAGCAAATTAAGCGCTCGTACCCCCCTTCCCCCCGCGCCAGGCACTGCGTTCTATAAAAAAATAGCACTGGCTTAGCTCGGCTATGACAAGATATCTTAGGTTTCCTGGTTGTCTAAGATTAGCTGATAATCATGCTTACTGCTGCTAAAAGGATTTCCAATCAAATACCATACAATCCAATCCAATTTATTCCAATCCAATTCAATGCAGTCCAGTCCAATCCAATGCAATCCAATCCAGTCGCGGGGGCGGCGGCTCCGGCGCGCCAGCTGTGCGCCGTGAGACGCCACTGCTCCTCGCGCATGCGCAGCACGGCTCTCCAGGAACCACGCGAAACTGCTCAACCTCGGCCAGTGTAGCTCACGCTACAAAAGCGGCATCTACAGCCACGCACGATGCACAGACACCACCCAGCCATGACAGTGTCCGCAGCAGCGCCTCGTCGATTTCGTTGGAGTGATTTCAAACTACGCGCTCATACCCAGGATGCAGTGCGCCCTAGCAACAGTGTCGTCCACAGCGATAACACGGTTGCAAGGGTTCTAATCGGTTGCTTCAGAATGTTCCAGACGTTTACCGAAGTAAATCACGCCACACTAGCTATGCGTCTTTTTCCCTCACACAGCGTTATTTCCTTAGTAAAGCTGTTGACTGGGCTAGCTGGTAATTCATAGTGGTGAAATGTAACGCAGGAAAAACACACGAGAACGAAAAGTATACACACGGAAAAGCGTTAGTCCGCGTGTATACTTTTCGTCCCCGTGTGTTTTTTCTGCGCTACATTTTACCATTACTTACTTCTCCGCTTTAACAGTTTCACTCGACATCTTACCATCTGCGCCACAGTCGTTGGAGGATGACCACGCGCACACCACGTGCCACGAAAGTAGTGCGTGGCTGACCTCATCTAGAGGAGAAGAAGAGCAACACGACCCAACGAACTTCATTCGTCAGCAGAAGCCAGGACCGATACCTGGGAACGTCGACATGCTCTTTACAATCTCTCCCTCCACCCCCTATGTGTCGACAAAACAATGCCTCTGTGTCTCACCTTCTCTCTGTGCGATTATCCTAATAACGCTTCACGTTAAAAACAACAACGACGAAAAGCCGGAAAGCGTTCCGATGACATCGACTTTTGAGCGTAACCACCAGCTTCCACGTGTTGACATAATTGGCTTCACATGTATACACGGCGCCTCGTATGCGAGAAGGATTCATAACACGTTATGCACCCCATGTGGTTCATAAACTTACGCGCTGGCCGCTCTCATATATGCACGGGTGCTTCTCCACTCTTCCTACATCCGAACTCCATCGCTCTCTGGAGTCGAGCCAGCAAATTCGGTTAGCAATGCACTCAACGAGGTAGCCATTGTGCCTCTTGCGGGACCCACATAACGCTTCAATATTTGATCTAAACGCGATCAAATAGTGAGCCTCCTTGAGCCCATGCAAAGTAGCGTGCACGGAGCCAAACCTTTAGTAAGTTACACGTTACGACACCGTGTCTCCGGAATGACGTGCACGCGGGAATCTCACACCGCCGTGGAATAAAAACGGGGTTTGTGCTAGTGAGTGATGTGGCGACAAGCTCACCGGTGCTTAGGCTCAGGATCCCTTTTCGCTTCGGAGACGCTTTTAGCACTTCGCGCTCATTTGAAGCTTTTAGTATACAACTGGAAAAAAATTCGGATCTGTTTAAGCCGCCAGTAAAAGACGAGCATTGTGTGCGTGGCTCTAATGTTGACGCCAGCCACAATGCCTTGCGTGGCGTCGAATCGTTTGCGCATGGTTCGCCCGCGGGAGGTTTCGCAGCGACGGTGAGGTCGCGGTTAATTGCGTCGTTCTCGGAATGCGGCGCTCTCGCTGCTGCTAATGGGCAACCCGCGGTGTGTTTGGGCAAAGGGAACCGCTCGCCCGCTCTCGTTGAAAGACGGCCCGTTTGTCCCTGGCCAGGTGTGCTCCACTTTGTGGCGGCGCTGGAGACCGTTTGTTACGCGCACGCTTTCGATTTCGGCCATGCTCCTTAAGCTGTTGCTGACCTTGTTGCAAGCGCATGGAATGTCCCTTAATAACGACAAAAAAAAAAAATACACGCATCTCCACGAGGTGAATCATGACGAGAGGGCGAAGCACTGGGGATCGTTCTTACCGTAAATCACCCGTGAGAGGGCTTACTACTGCTAAAAGGATTTCCAATCCAATTCAATACAATACAATTTAATCCAATCCAACACGAACCATTCCAGTCCAATCCAATCCAATTCAAATCAATTCCGATGCTCCTCGCGAATGCGCAGCACGGCTCTCAAGGAGCACTCCCTCTCTCCCTCTCCCTCTCTCTCTAACCTTTTGTGAACCTCTTATTTTGTTCTTGTTAACCTTTTGTGAACCTTTTGTTAACAGATGTTTCCATTTACACGGTAATGTGCGCCTCTCTCTCTCTCTCTCTCTCTCTCTCTCTAACCTTTTGTGAACCTCTTATTTTGTTCTTGTTAACCTTTTGTGAACCTTTTGTTACAGATGTTTCGATTTACACGGTAATGTGTGTTTCTCTCTCTCTCTTTCTAACCTTTTGTGAACCTCTTATTGTGTTCTTTTTAACCTTTTGTGAACCTTTTGTTAGCAGATGTTTCGATTTACACGGTGTTTTGCGCCTCTCTCTCTCTCTCTCTCTCTCTCTAACTTTTTGTGACCCTTTTATTTTGTTCTTGTTAACCTTTTGTGAAACTTTTGTTCACAGATGCTTCGATTTACGCGGTAATGTGCGTCTCTCTCTCTCTTTCTAGCCTTTTGTGAACCTCTTATTTTGTTCTTGTTAACCTTTTGTGAACCTTTTGTTAACAGATGTTTCGATTTACACGGTAATGTGCGTCTCTCTCTCTCTCTCTTTCTAACCTTTTGTGAACCTTTTGTTAACAGATGTTTCGATTTACACGGTAATGTGCGTCTCTCTCTCTCTCTCTTTCTAACCTTTTGTGAACCTCTTATTTTGTTCTTGTTAACATTTTGTGAACCTTTTGTTAACAGATGTTTCGATTTACACGGTAATGTGCGTCTCTCTCTCTCTAACCTTTTGTGAACCACTTATTTTGTTCTTGTTAACATTTTGTGAACCTTTTGTTAACAGATGTTTCGATTTACATGGTAATGTGCGTCTCTCTCTCTCTCTCTAACCTTTTGTGAACCACTTATTTTGTTCTTGTTAACGTTTTGCGAACCCTTTGTTCACAGATGTTTTGATTTACACGGTGTTGTGCGTCTCTCTCTCTCTCTCTCTCTCTCTCTCTCTCTCTAACCTTTTGTGAACCACTTATTTTGCTTTTGTTAACTTTTTGTGAACCTTTTGTTCACAGATGTTTCGATTTACATGGCGTTGTGCGTCTTTCTCTCTCTCTAACCTTTTGTGAACCACTTATTTTGTTCTTGTTAACTTTTTGTGGACCTTTTGTTCACAGATGTTTCGATTTACACTGTGTTGGACGTCTCTCTCTCACCTGATGTGACCCTTTTATTTTGTTCTTGTTAACCTTTTGTGAACCTTTTGTTCACAGATGTTTCGATTTACACGGTGTTGTGCGTCTCTCTCTCTCTCTCTCTCTCGAACCATTTGTGAACCACTTATTTTGTTCTTGTTAACGTTTTGTGAACCTATTGTTCACAGATGTTTCGATTTACACGGTGTTGTGCGTCTCTCCCTCTCTCTCTAACCTTTTGTGAACCACTTATTTTGTTCTTGTTAACCTTTATGAAACTTCTGTGTCACAGATGTTTCGATTTACACGGCGTTGTGCGTCTCTCTCTCTCTCTCTCTCTCTCTCTCTCTCTCTCTCACCTTATGTGACCCTTTTATTTTGTTCTTGGTAACCTTTTGTGAACCTTTTGTTCACAGATGTTTCGATTTACACGGTGCTGTGCCGTGAGCACGGACGCCGGACGCCGGACAAAGCTCGGCCTTAAGTTGCTTCGCCCCTGAAATTAATGAAAAGAAATATCGCTCAAGTGCGTGCGGAACGAAACGCCTAAATCAAGTGTTTTTTTCTCACGGATGTCGTACTGAAATATTCATGTGAACACAAGGCGAGAAAGGATCTCCTACGCTTTCTACGAATGACGAACCTGTACGGAAGATTCTAGAGGCAATCATTAAACTCGAACGTGGTGTATTAACGCTGGGAACGCCTACAGTGTATTACATTCACCGTAATTCAGTTTTCTGTTTTCCCATTTCTGGTCATTTACCCATTTTTCACGTGCGGATACGAAACTATAGTTGCAATTCGATGAACATTCCTGCCTTTTACTTCCTTTCTTTACTTAAAAATGGTCTGCAGGACCATAAAAACAACATGTGGTACTTCCATGTTTTATTTGGAAGGGTGTTGTTTGCACACACACACACACACACGCCAAAAATTACAAATATAGACAAACTTTCAAATTTTTTGCTATACACAGACAAACGGGACGACATTGACGAAGTATCGCAAGCAGAGCGTTACCGAAAAACAAAACTCCATGAGAGCATTCAAGCAGTGCGCCCAAATAGTACCAGAGCCACCAGTGCAGTCGCACAATCATGTTTATTATTGGTAACAGTTTGTGTCGCTATGATGAAACTGCAATGCCGCAGAAGGGCAGTGCGAGAAAGTGACTGTCCAGTCGCCGCTGTTTTATCCATTTTCGTTATTCTCGAAATGTTTTTTTAGGGTGAAGCAACCTCGCTTTGTCCGGGGCTTGGCGGCCGTGTACACAGTGTTGCGCATGCGCGAGGAGCATTGGGTTGTATTGTATTGGATTTGGATTGGATTGACAAGGATTGGGTTGGATTAAATTGATTTGTGTCGGATTTGATTGGATTGGAATTGTATGTACTGTACACACGCGTTGTCACTCATTTACTTGCGCGAGTGGGGATTTACGGTAAGAACGATCACCAGTGCTTCACGCACTCGTCATGATTCCCACTCGTGGAGATGCGCGAATTTTATTGTTGCCATTAAGCTTTGGCATGATGGCTATTTTGTAACAACATGATTATAAATTTGAAAAGTTATACACAGTGGATTGTAGCCTAGATAACTAAAGCAGACAGTGAGTGCAAATTACAAAATATATGCTATAACCGATAATGACACAGGAATGTACTACTATGCTACTTGCACGTCATGTCGGCTATGGAGGCATTGAATGCATCCCCACTATGCAACCGAAAAAGGACCGCTGGCTTCATCACCCCAGGTTTTAATGACTGGCATATCGGACGAGAAATGAGCTGCGCGTAACCTTTCCCTTGAACCCCTCCGCTTCAATCTCCTTTGTCCCATTCATTCTTTACTTCCCCGCTACGCTAGATTCTCCGTCTCCATTCTTGCGAATCAGGGTCACGCGTCAAGGCTCGCACGCCGCTCTCTTTTGTTTCTCGTCGACTCAATGCGCATGCACTCTGTGGGCGGCCCAGAAGTCGAAGATCTGGCGCGTCGTTCCACCTGGTGCCTCCAGGAAGCCGGCACTTATATTTGCCCGAAACGAAGCGTTTTGGAAGGAAAGTTTTCTCTACTAAAATAAAATGCGGGATATTAAGAAAAAAAGTCGCCATCGCGCAGTGTGGGCTGTGGGGCCTCCAGCGTAAGCGGATGGGCTCCGGGCATTTTTATACGGCGCCGTAGATAGACAGTGGCTTCTCACATGACCTACTGAACCCCCGAGAGACACTGCGATGCCGGCTTCCTCAGGATTTTCAGCTCGGGAGCCGGTTCACAGACGCGAAATGACCTGCTCACTAGCGTTAATGACCCATGGGGTACAGCGTGTCTATAGGGCCAACTTGAAACGCGTGCGTTCTGAGAACGCAGCAACAAAATCGTTCTGGCGCTCTACTCGAGAAAAAAAGCGCATAAATCTGGAAGGCGTTAGGAAGTCGTTTACCTCCGTTTACTCTGGCCTTTAAACCGCTGAGAAAGTAGTATCTATATATACACGTCATACACGGGAGCCAAATCTAGGAAGCAGCCTTTGCGCACTGGAATAGCAGACATTTCAGGAAAGCGAAAGGCACCTTGTAGCGCTCGAGATCCGCGCAGCATCCCAGAACAAGGCAACTCGAACGAAGACGTGTCGAGGAGACGCGCTCGCCGCGCCTCGCTGCCCGAGATTGCGATCTTCCGGTACAAGATTTTTTCCTCGTTTTGAAAGAAAAAGAATACAAGTACCTACGCCGCCTATCTCACGATGGGCTTGTACGTTACCGCTTTCGGCTGCGACGGACACGTCAACCAGCCTCGGCTGGCAAGGAAATTGAGCCGTGGAAGGATGCTCCCAGATCGCAGAAGCAAAAGTCTGGCACGCGGGGCTGCGGGGGTCACGAGGAAACAAGAAGTACGGCCTTTCCGCACGTACGAGTCTGGCGAACTTTATCCGCACGCTGTGTTTTCGCTGAACGAAAGGAGGACCACTTGCTGGTTGGTTTTGAACACTTCGTAAAAGTGTAGGTGTGCTTTGTCGAACGCGAAACCACTTGACGTTGGCTTCCGTGAGAAGGGAAATAGATGAAGAGTTGCCTTTTCTGGCGTATAATTATAACTGAAACACATTGAGTCTTGCAGTCAGTCGCACCAGTAAAACATGCGTGATATTCCCTTGGCATATCTTGCTGCCAAAACGTATGTTCTCCAAAAGTGTACTTTTTGCCTGTTCGGAAAATTTTCTGCGCGCAGGGTGTTCACTTCACAGGAAATGGGATAATAAAGGGAGGAGGGGGCAGATGGTTAATTCGTCTGTCGTAAGATTGAAGTATGTGGTTGGCAGTCAATGAGGTGGGCGGGGATTCGCTAAGCACTGAGCATCAACTTGCAGGCTAGGTGCTAATACTACTGGCGGTGATGGTTATGTAGATGATGATGATTATGGTAACGAGTGAACTCTAAACGTGTAATGAAATTAATTGCCCCCCCCCCCCCCCGAAGCGCAGGATCGAGTTACATAAACATACATTCTCCATAAAGTGGAAGAGAATACAGTCATGACGGCCAGCGCTAGCGAAAACACGGGACAAGAAGCGAGGGGACGACACAGGCACTGTCTAACTGATTTTTTTCCCTGTTAATGTTGTGTAGCCTGGGGATGACCAGTTAATAAATCCTTCGTTTTCGCTTAAATAAGCTGCTTTTTTCTAATAAAAATTTCGTTACATCCTCTCTTCTTGTGCCGTTTTTTTCGTTAGCGCTGGATCATGAGTATCTTCCAAGTATTTGTGCCACCTCCTAGTATCGCTGCCAGTGTAATTATATCCATTTGTTTTTACTCCGGTTCCTCCCGCTTACAGCGATTAAGGCTTGTGTTCGGTAAAACAACACGCGCTCTTCTAGGGGCATTTTGAAGCTTTCTTTTTTCTTACTGCTTCACACTTTGTGACCGCTGCATTTTTGTAGTGTATAATGTCCTTATACACACGAAGTAAAACTCTGTTATCGCCCTTTATTATCCTGTGTTTTCGAAACAAGAACAAGTTGCTTTCTGCGCTTTGTTATAGAATATTTTTAACTACGTGTGTACCAGGTGTTTTTTACTAAGTTGTATTGCGCATATTTGTATTCCTTCCCACCAGCAAAGTTCGCATGTGCAACTTCAAATGGCTTTTTTTGTACATTCTCTTCTTTTTCTCTTTGGTGACATATAACGTGTTATTTGTTGTTCCGTTCATTCAAACCGTGGTTCATTCAAAGTTTATGTTCCCGTACAGTTCCGTCGCGACACTCACCCTTTGTTACCCCCCTTACACAATTCCCTGCAACAAGGGCCTGTAGGTATTTTATAATAAATAAATATAACCCATAAGCAAGCTCAGGTGACGGCTGGCGGTACTGACTAGGAAATGCATATACGCGTTCGGGAAACCGCATTGGCAAGTAAAGACGCGGGTTCGATTCATGGCCACGGCGGACGCTTTTCTGATGGAGGCGAAAAGCGAAAACGCTCGTTTGTTAAAGATTTCGCCGCACGTACAAGATTTTTTGGCGGTCAAAATTAATCCCGAGCCCTCCACTACGGCGCGCCTTGTCGCCTGGGTAGCGTCGGCGCGTTAAACCGCATAGTCAATCACCCAATAAACCGAACCGGTAAGACATCGGACGTGTAATTCTAAGGTCGCGGGCTCGGTCCCCAACTCGAGCGCGTGCGTTTCTCCACTTTATCTTCGAATTGTTCGAAAAATGGTTATGCTCATTCGAAAAACAGTAAAACCACTTCCTCTATGCTTTCCTTAGCATGCTAGACTTCCGGCTATCGTTATCGTATTCTTTCAACAAACCCTTCATCTGGAAATAAATATATATGGTGAGAAGACAGTAGACTTCACACAAGTCGCCGGCAGTGATATAACAGAATAAGCGGCCCATGAGGATGACCATCCAAAGATGATGATGCTATGGGTGTATGTACACGTGAGAGATTTATCCCACCAACGGATGGTGAATGGGCAATGTTTAAGGAAACGCTGTGATTGAGCAATCAACCGATAATGTTGACTGCCCGAATAAACGCTCACGATATGCGTGCGTGTCTATGCGTGAGTACGTGTGCGTGTGACGGATTTCACATTTCAGGTTACATCTACATCCCGCAGAAAAGAAAATCCCGGAAGAAGCGGGGGTAGTGCCCTAAGGCTATTGCATGACAACAACGTTTTCATGCAGCAAAGCCGCAGTGGCCATAATGCGATGCACTGCATACGCAGTCCCCACCAAAGCGGGTCAAAATCTGCCAAACGCGCGCTCTCTGCGGTATACTTACCGGACTCCGTGCTTGGTCTTGCTGTAGTGGACGTCAAGCGAGAAGTTGGCCGACGGGGACGGGTAGACGGTGTTCTTGTCCAAGACGTACGACAGGTCCACCAACTTGGGCCCCATCGGACTGTGGCAGCTGGCTTGTCGCACGGCCAGCGCGCACGCTGCTACCAGGAGCAGCAAAGAGGAGGGCATGGCGGCCGCGCCCCGTCCGCTCCTCCGAGACCGCCGGTGTCCGGGAAGAAAACTGGCCAGCCGGCAGCGCTGTCGGAAAAGCAAAGAAGTACAAAAACAAGGTACAGATAGGTTATATGATAATGGCCTCACGCCACTGTATCGACTCCTGGCCACGAGGCACGGAGGTGTGACGCGGGGCGGGTAAGCCCGCAACGCCCTTCACACCGCTGTTACGTTGCGGCACCCACACGTGATTCGGCGGCAAATTCAAACAGGCACGCCGCGTGAGAAGTGGAGCAGGGTGCGGCTTTTGCATCGATGGGCGCCAAGCTTATATGAATAAATGCCCTGGCGAATCTGTTTTGAGTGCAGAGAATGCATTAGAGCCCTACCCCTGCTTCCACCGCTCTTTTCTTCGTCTCTGGGTGCGCTCAGCAGTTACGATGTCAGTGGCGTGCTCATGAAGGCCACACAAAGTAGATAATACACAGACACAGAGCGACACAGACACAGACACAGACCGATGACGCTCTGTGACACAGAGCTACACAATTTTGAACCAAGGTGCGAACTCCTTCATTGTGTTGATCGCTGGTCATCGTGACGAGAGGTACGTGCACTCATTTATTAGGTGTGGAGTACCTCAGGACCGCACTATGTCCGTCCGCGTCGTGCGCATAGCATTTACAACAGCAGAAAATCACACAGGCACCGGCAGGATTCGAGCCTGTGTCTGGTAGACCAGGGACAGTTGTGTCAGTCGTCTTACCCATTGGGCTACGACCGTGAGTTATCACCCGAGAGACAAACGGCTTACTCACTCGCCTGTAACGGTGCGGAGTATCTTAGGACCTCCCAATGTCCGTCCGCGTTCATCCGTGCGCACACCACCAACAAGCGAAAATCAAGCGAAATTCGATTTGAGCCGTGAGTTGCAGCTTCATTTAGGGAATAATCAAAGTGCAACTCATGGCTCAAATCGAATAACGGTCGGGGCGGAAATCGGATGTCACTCGGGGCGCAACTTGGATGTCATTTAGAGTCCTCATACTCCGCACCCTCGCCATCATCCACGGAGTGGAGATGCTGCCTTTTTTGTCTTGTATTTCTGGTTTTGTATTCGCACGAATGGCTACCACTGTCCCCAATGGGTCAGGCGAAACTAGACGGACGTGACGACGTTTCGACGTTACCGTAAATCGGCGGTAAGTAGACAGGCGCGACGTACCCTGCTCCACGGGATGGCGTAAGGAAAGGAAACTAAACCCAAGCGCTTGGAACTACGATACAGAGAAGGTGGTGCGAGCGCAGACATGACTGACGCGGGCCACACACCGGCAGATATCTGTGAAACCGTTCGAGTTCATGCAAGTGCGGAGCCCGGTATAACGCAGCAAACAAACATATACACAAGAAGAAATCAAGCAAGCAAACAAGCAACCAAACAAAGAAACTAACTCAAACACAGCAACACCTCCCTCTTCAAAGACACGCGGAGGAGACTCGGGAGTTCTTGCTTACGCAAGTGGGAAATCACGGAACGGCTGTTGAGGAAAGAAGAAGACGACGAGCTTGTGGAGTATTATCACCATCATTGGTTAGAGAGGAACAAGTGGAATAAAAGGCATTCTGAGCGGTGCCATGGCCCGGGGCCCAGTTCCTCAACATTTGGTGCCGTGAAACCCGGGAGGAACGGCCCAGTGGACTGCATGAGGGCGAAGCGCATCTTCGAGGCTCGTGAGGCCTGGGAAACTCCTGGTTGGGATACTTCGTGATTCCCTCCTCTTGGAGGCCTTGCCCTTGGGCGGCGCCCGCCATGGACGGCTGCTCGACGCTCCACACCACCCACACTGAACCCGGAGACGACGCAGAGGACGTGGGCCAACTGCTACGGCTCAGAGACACCCTCCGAGTACAGATTTCCGACCTCGTCAAAGCGGCAAACCGCGCATTGGAGCAGCGCCCTGTGAAACCAGGTACGCTGAAAACCCTCTACAAATCCGCGCAGCAAAAACAGATCACCCTCGTACAGCTCGACAATCAACCAGAAACCTATTGGATATTGATGACTACACAAAGGAAATATGAGGAATGTGATTTATACCTCGGAATGATTTTTCGAATTATTTTCCTGCTTCGAGACACGTTATCAAAAAATGGCTACGTTTGCACAACCCTGCAAGACAGTAAAGGCAAGACTTCGTGGAGGCCCCCTGAAACCGTCACTAAAGGTGGATCCCTCCGAACGACACGCAGCGTTCCACTCGCCTCTCCAGTTGCCTTCGAAGAACCCTTTGTCCCTGCCAACGGATCGCTGACAGCAGCGACCCTGGAGGCAGCCACTAAGTCTTCGGTATGCGTCGCAAACTCAGCATCTTGTGTGGCTCTGCAGCCGCAGAGCGAGCTCATACCACAGGGAAATGAAGAGGCCGACGAACTAGGAACAGAACCCGTCGAGTGTGTGAAGGAGAATTCAGTTCTGGCTGCTCTGGATTCAGATAGTGCCGTCGTAAACACCAAATCGAATTGTCGCAGGACACGGAAGGATAGATACAGGGACAGAGGACAATATATGAGTGCTCGAGCTGAGGTCCCTGCGTTAACTGCAGCTGAATTTCAACAACGAAGAGGGCAACCATTCTCACGAAGGAGGGCGATGCGGACTACTTACTCTTCACTCTTACTCTTACCGACGGAAACGGCGACCGAATTACAAGAAAACAAAGTCAATCCGGCGTTGCCGAGAACCCCGACCCAAGATAGCCCACTGTTTATCCAAAGCCCCGGATCCAAGTTTTGACGGGCTTTCGGTTGCCCGCATGCACAGAGCTGTCACTAGGAGAGAGAGAGAGAAACAACTTTATTTATGCTCAGGGATCAGGTGACGGGGATGGGGGCGGGTCCATGACTAGGAAACGACACCACACCTCAAAGCACCGTTGGAGAAGGAAGTGGCTGAGGGGACGAGACCGACCGGACGAAACCATCACAACTAGAATGCTGAACTGCTATCATTTATTTTTCTGGTGTTTCCTCTGAGGTTCCCCGCGTGTCTTCTCAAGAACCATTGTCGCGGGCAGGAGTATGTTGCGGAAAAGAAGACGACGACGAGCTTGTGTAGTATTATCACCGTCATTGGTTACAGAGGAAGAAGTGGGATAAAAACACCATCTTCCCGTGGGTAACCTGATGATGATGCGAAGCATCATGGGGGTTCAGTGTGTTTCCACTGTGTTGCCGTTATGTTAGAGTGATCTGGTGTTTTAGTAGCGGCAGAGGGAATGCCGCGTCCGGGTCCACCCGGTGGCAAAGGCACGCAAGTACTAGTTGTGTGATGGTGCGTAGGTGGTGGTTCTCGAGGGCGCCGACAACTCGTCCGTCATGTTTTGTCGATGTTTGTCACTGTGGTATAATCGGTAGTCTCCGTCAGCGTTGCTGAGGTAAAGTGTGTGATTGAAGTTGGTGCACCGGCTGAGAGCACGTACACGCCCTCCTCTTCGCACTTTGTCTTCTTCTACTTGTTCTTCTCAGCGGTTCCCCTACGCGAGATGGCGAACGGTTGTTGAACGCGAAGCTAGCTCGTGATGTATTATTTGGTTGGCCAATCCCAGGGGCATCCTGCCAAATCATCATCAGAGGCGCTGCGGACGGGCACGGACAAGTGACATCCTTCCGAGCAAGAATGCTGCCGCATCTAAAGGCATTCTGAGCGGTACCATGGCCCGGGGCCCAGTTTCCTCAACAACGGCCAGCTACACTGGACGAGAACAAGGAGAAAGAGCAGGGGAGAAGGAGGGCGAGGAGGATCTAACTTTAGTCTGTCCAAAGGGAAGGCCATTTAGTCCCTGTGGCGTCTTTCATGACGGCCAAGGTGTCCTTTGCTCCTGCCGGCGTCTGCGGTCCTTTTCTTTTCTTTTTTGTAGCATGAGCTACACTGGCCGAGGTTGAGCAGTTTCGCGAGGCTCCTGAAAGCCATGCTGCGCATGCGCGAAGAGCACTAACGTCGCACGGCACACAAGCTGGCGCGCCGGAGCCGGCGCCGCCGTGACTGATTAGATTGGATGAGATTGAATAGGATTGAATAGGATTGAATTGGATTGGATTGGATTGGATTGGATTGCATTGCATTGGATTGAATTGAATTATATTGGATTGCATTGTATTGGATTTGGATTGGAAATCGTTTTAAGCAGCAGTAAGCATGATAATCAGCTAATCCTAGACAACCAGAAAACCTAAGAACAACCAGCTGAACCTTAGCTCACGCTGCGTATATCCTGGCATAGCAGAGCTAAGTCTCTGCTCATTTTTATTAGAAGAGAAGGCTCTAGACTTCTTTGGAGAGGAGGGTGGGTGGAGGATGAGTGGGATTTTGTGGTGGTTGGACAAGCTGGATTTATATGCCTCAAATGAATGCAGGAGTACGCATTCACGCTTCAGTGTAAGCTAGGGGCTGTTGAGGTAGAAAGTTTCTACATTACCCATGGACAGCTTTGATGTTAAGACTGCTCTTAAAACGGCTCTGGTGGCCGGTGGCTAGGCTACCTCGTCGTTCTCTCTTGTCATCTTACATGTTACGCGAGAAACAAGTGGACAGCATTTATCCTTGTGGGTGCTGCAATCGTGAAGCTCAAAGCTGTATCGGTGTTACGTCAGCCATAGTCATCAACCTCGAAGGTTCGGCAGTTCGACGCGCTGAAAACGGCTGTGACTTCTTGCGCGAAGCAGGCAGTTCTAATTTCGGTGGCCTATTTGGCACCATGCGTTCCGTTTCTCGTAGCGGAGATCCCTCGGTCTTTCTGCGCCCGACAGAACACGCTGCAGGGGACGCACAGGGGCTCGGACATACACAATTTGCTATTCGCGCCTGCGGCGTCCCAAATGCAAATGTAGATCACGGCGTCGTGTATCACGCGCGCTGGCACGCCGTTCGGTCGTGAGGAAACAAACGCTCGTAACTTGTCGATATTACTATTTCGTCGGCGCAGGAAGGGCTTGCCCGTCCGCGTACGCGCACGGGTTGTCAGTTCCCGTGCGCGAGTTCATCGAGCACGAGCGTATACGAGCGCTTGCGACCGACTTCACTGCCTTGACTGAAAAAAATTAGCAGTGGCTGAGCTCGGCTCTCCAGGGAGCCACGCGAACCGCTCACCTTGGCCAGTGGAGCTCACGCTACAAAAGGATTTCATACAACCAGCGTTGGTCCAAAGACCTCGCTTAATTCGTTATGTGCCCAGAGACGCTTTCGGTCACTGTTTTCTCGTGCCTACCGCCTTTGAAGAAGCCCCCTCACAGCCTTTACGCAGGGGGCATGATGTTGTTGCTCGGCGGAAGGACAGCTGACACGAACGATGGTTAATGATAAAGCGTTGTATTTATATCATGTTGGCATATAGCGATGCGATCATTTTACAAGCGGCCATGGGAGCTGTAGTAGCGTCCATGCCTTCCACTGCTTCATTGAAGTCTGTTGCGGGTACACTGCAGTTACGCTCGAGTGTCCACCTCTTCTGCTTCTCGTAACAATATGACATTTTCAAGTTTTCCGAGATGCTAGATTCCATAGCCTGAGGATGAACACAGGATGGCGTGGCTGACAAAATCAGCAGAAGGGCATCTGTCCGTTGATTTTCGCAACAGAAACAAGCGGGTGCACTAAGCGTTCGGTTGACCCTTCAAACGCTTTCAATGCGTGCAAACGCTTCACACCCAAAGAACGTTATGTTGCAAACCATACGATCGCAGATGTTTTGATGAATATCTGAAAGTATTAACTGTTTTAACTCTCCCTGCTACATCAAAGCAACCCCACAGGACCCAAAGGCCCTCTATGCTCTAAGAAAGCAACACACAAGCGGCGTGACTTAGTTTTGCAAGAGGTTGTCAATTGGTGGTCTTCATCGAAATTAGCATAAAGAGGGTGTTTTTTGAGAGGCAGTGGCGTGCAGGAAGGAGAACTTCCTCGCGAAGCAGGCGGAGTTACGTACTCCAGCACCTTATAGCTAACAGCAGAAGCTTTGGAAGCAGATGGCACACACACGCGGAACCGCTTTCGCAATAAACCTGTGTTTGCGTATCACAACTCCTCGTACCGAGTTCATTTCCAAATTATTGTAATGCAGTTAGTTACTGGGTCTATTTTATTACGATGCCCCAGGCCTTCTCTCTAGCCTGTCTTTAAAGGATTACTGGCACAAAAAATCAGAAACGTAAAAAAATATTGTAATTGGATTCAGTAGTTCGTGAGGATGTCGTATAGCAATTCTCGCAGCCAGCCGCATCGGGAAACAGACCGAAAATCCAATTTTAATTGGCCCGGCCGCGAGCTACATCGGATTGCAAGCGGCAGCGAAATCGCGATCAGCGTGAAGAAAGGCATGCAGTCCGCGTTCTGGGAGACGGCCGGTTCTGGGTGACGTCGGGTAGCGATGTACGGAACTGTAAACACTATCCTGCGCTACTGTTTTTGGCGGTCTCGTTTTACCAAGAAGTGTCTCTCAACGGCATCGTCAACTTTGGCAAAGTGGTAAGAAATGAGCGCTGTTTCCAAAACAACTAATAGAAGGCCGGCATCATGGACAGAAATGAAACTGAAATGTGTCCCAATTAAAAATGAAACCCAGTAAATAACGTCTAACTACACGAACTTACAAATTAGTTTTCAAAATTCCCGCGACCCGTTTGCAGCCGCAAGATCAGGAGGGCCAACGCAGACCATGTGAGACCACCCCAGGCGATGCGGAAAACTCGTGTGACGTCACGGGTTTTTGATTGACGCCACAATTTCCGCTTTCGCGGTCACAATAGTGGGATGTAATACCGTCTGGCATGGCTCAGAACTGCCATCTGTGCTGCCGGCGACCGAAATCAAAACAGCTGGAAGCATATGCATTGTAACTGCATTTATTTATTACATGCATTTATTAGAAGTGGGCGAAGATGTGTTGATTACAGTATAAAAACCAAGAAGCAAAATGTGTCAGTCAATTCAAAACTTAATATTTTAGGGGGAGATTTCACACTGCCACTAACATCGTACGTACGTACTTACATGCTCAAGATGAAGACTATCTCAGAAGGGACAAGTTGACCAGAGGACTTATGGGGGAAGCGGTGGGGTACACTACAACAATGCTTTATAGTTAACTAGTCTTTCGTAGTTTGTTGAGTGTACCAAGTGAATAAATGAATAAATGACTTTATTGTGTCCCTCCCAGTGGCTGGAGGCTAAGGGGGGGGGGGGGGGGGGGGGAAGGCTTTTTTTGTTGAGGGCCGTAGCGCCAGTGGAGATGAACTGCAGCACGGATCGAAGGCCGGCCATTGTGGTACATATTTGGCATGAAAAAGAGCGAAAAACACAAAATGACGGAACTAACAGTATAGAGACTAAGGATAAAAACAAAGCCCGCAGCTGATAACTCTTCGCGCGAACCCGCTGGAGTACGCTGCTCAAGAAAGGGAGGAGTTTTGTAACGGAGTAACGGAAAAAAACTGCCCGCAACGTATATTCCCGACAAACAATGCTCTCCCACTTGTCAAATCTCGTTACCTCGAACCCCACATCAATGAACTCCTCAAACTTACGAATATTTTAAAAATCCCCGCCACATTTCCTACACTTTCGATGGAAAAATAGTTCAGAACTACAAATTTCAATATAGCGCATATTTCAGAATAACACACGTAATTTTTTCTTCTTTATAATCTAGGAACATGAATTTGGCTAAAAGTAACTACGCCGCAACTTTCTCGTGGCACAGAAACGGCCGTTTCTGTGTGTGTTCACTGAGTGCGGTAGCTATCATCATCAACATGTCCACTGTCAATTATAGCGCCACCACAAAGCTGGGGTTTAGTGTGTAGTAGTCTAGCAGTCCTAGCTGCCTTTACCTCTTTTCTCTCTCGTTGTGTTGAGTGTCGGTGGCTGGTTGGTCGCTCTTGGCACTATTCCTGAGTGCAGGAAGGTATTTCTTTGTTGTGGGTGATCTCGCTGCGAAGCTTGTGCGAGATCCAATTATGAATGCAGCTAGCGACGGAGCCAAGACGCGAAAACGGAGTGACGATGACGACGCGAAGGAAGACGACTGTGAGTCACTCAACAGAGCAGAAGATGAGATCGTGTCGAACATTGGTGTTTTGGGCACATGTACCAAGTCCGCGCTTTCATCGCTCGGTGCCATGATGTCCCAGGGAGGCATTGCACAAAGTGGGAGATGTAGTGTGTGCTGCACGAGTTAGAAGAAAATACCTGGTTTCTTTAAATAAAATGAGTTTTGGAGTGAGCGCAAAATTTTTATTTGAGAGCTTGCTTTTGTCTGCGCACACCCCTACTGCCCAGGTACCGCATTTTTATTCCTAGGTTTGAGCACTGGCTTACAAACCCAAGATTTTCATTACAACGATATTTCAAAATAAAGAACAATGTGCGGCGGTCCCAAGTGATTCGTTATATCGAGATTTTACTGTATGTCCGTTTAAACGCATCGGTTGGACTGACGCGGTACGCGATACTTGTCGATTATATGCTCTTACTAACAACTCACACAGTGTGCTTTACAGTCCTGCTTCATGGCGTGACGTCAAAAACGAGTGGTGGTACTGCCGTCAGTACAATTTGCCGATAGTATTCCAACTTCTTTTCTTTTGCTAACATAAAGTAACATCGAACGACGCGCAAACAAAATACAGCAGCTTTTAAATCACAGATGTTTCCTGTGAGGTGGGATAAAAATCCCACTGATTCAAAGTAAGTGGTGCGCGTAAACTCCGCCATTATTTTTAAGGCTGGCACAACGTCGTTCGTTCTCCCGTTATTCAAACGGCCTCGCATCAAGCATCCCC
Source organism: Haemaphysalis longicornis (assembly GCA_013339765.2). NCBI lineage: Eukaryota > Metazoa > Arthropoda > Arachnida > Ixodida > Ixodidae > Haemaphysalis > Haemaphysalis longicornis. Next base: position 980 of record JABSTR010003205.1, on the reverse strand, counting down.
CCAAATCATTTCTTTTATTTCAGCATCCCCAGCCGTGAAACTGTATATAGCGCTGCTGCGTAACTGCTATTACACTTCTGACGGCTAGCTGAAGGGCTGTTTAGCAACACGCTGAGAACTTATTAACAGCTGCTGAACAGTGACTGCATGGCAGGCCGTGCATTTTTGTAGCGTGAGCTACACTGGCCGAGGTTGAGCAGTTCAGCGTGTGCTTTGAAGGGCCGTGCTGCGCAGGCGCGAGGAGCATTGGATTAGGATTGGCTTGGATTGGCTTGGCTTAGATTGGATTGGATATGACTGGATTGGATTTGGATTGGATTAAATTGGATTGTATTGGAATGGAAATCCAATTCAATTGGAGTACGGGTGTGTAGAGAATTGGCTCTGCACATTCGCCGGTCTGCGCATTCCAGAGGAGTGACGTCATAGCGGCGGCAGACGCACTGGCGCGGGCGCGTGCCAAGCTGTGCGCCTCCATTGCGCAGTAGCCAAGTCTGACGCTGCGCCGGAGCCGCTTGATAGCCGCTTCGCGTGGCTCCTGGGGAGCCGTGCTGCGCATGCGCGAGGATCAAGTACTGAACTGGACTGGACTGGATTGGATTGGATTGGAAATCGTTTTAGCAGCAGTAAGCATGATAATCAGCTAATCCTAGACAACCAGGTAACCCAAGAATAACCAGCTGAACCTTAGCTCACGCTACGTATAGCCTGGTATAGCCCAGCTAAGCCACTGCTAATTTTTGTAAAGACTACCGAAAGGAAATGTTGAACGGGCAGTCCAGCGTACAATGTTTACGTTCTCCCTAGCGTGTGTTTACTTTATTTTGCTGTATTTTTTGCCAAGAGAAAGGATCAGACGGCAGATGTAAGGGGAATGTTACTCGCAACAACTGTTAAAGGCTATTTAAAGTGAGAGTAGCGCGTAAAAAAAAAAGAACCCGTTGCATTGAGAAGCTTGTTAAGATTCCGAAAGAACAGAT
>JABSTR010003204.1:0-26644 GCA_013339765.2 Haemaphysalis longicornis | reverse complement strand
TTTTTAAGTAAACGCCAAGGTGTGACGTTTGGACTAATATTCTATAATTCAGAATGGCAATTTAGGCTAAACAATGTCTTGTGCCTAATATCCTTACGGCAACCAGCAACGCCATTCTTTTGCATATATTCTATGATGGTCGTGTAAGTTTTTAAGATAGATAGAAGTAACTTTATTTAGTCGCCTGCAGAACGACACCACCATTAAATGGCGCAGCGACGCGGGCCCTTACGTCTTCTCAGCGGGTGGTCTTTACTCGACTACGGCGCGTGCTACTCCCGCGTTCGGTCGCCCTTGGGGGCAACGTCCCGGCGGTTTCGCTCGGACTTTGTCTTTCAAGAGCCGCTGAGACCTGCTGGATGGCCCAGGTTTGGATTTCTTGGTCATAGCACTTCGCCGCAGCCGCGAGCCGCGGCGGAATCGTTGTACTTGGCGACGCTTCGTTGGGGAACTTGGTGCAGTCCCATAGGATGTACAGGGCCGTCCACGCTAGGTGCGAACACGGCGCAGCGTGGCCTCGCTACGCGGAGCGCCAGCGCACAATCCGCGGCCGCGCATCGAAGCTAAGCGGCGCAGGCGCACAGGGGCTTGGAGGCGGGGCTTCGTGTAGTCTGCTAGAGCGGGAGAGCGCCGTGCCTGCTTTGCTGTGAAGCACGCCTAACTGTAGGCTTGCCTGTAGCGTCTAAGCGCGCTGCGACGGCGTGCGCTGCGGGAAAGCGCACTTTCCTAACTACGTGCCTGGTGTGTAGTTTCTGCGTACGAGAACCCACAGCTTCCGCTTTTCAGTTCCGCGGTGCAGGTTAAATGCAAGTATTGTTGCAAACATTTCAGGACTGGCGGCTTGGTTTGGTTCAATGAGAGACGCTGTATAGAACGGCATCGTATAATTTTGGCCACTAGGATTTATTTAATGCTCACTGGCATTACGCAGAACATAATTGTCTGTGCATTTCGCCTCCGTGGAATTTTGGTCACAGCGGCTGGGTTTCGATCTGCCGAATTTCTTCCAGATCCAGATGTGTATTGGTTTTTTTCAAAACATATGAATATCGCGCACGTCGTTGAGATGGTTCAAGGAGTCGCGAGAGTCGCGAGGAAGTACGGGTCTACCATAAAGGAGGATGCGCACAGGTGGCAAAAAAGGGAGGGGCCGCTTTCTCCAAATAACTAGCCATGTAGGGAGCGCAACCAATGACGTATGCATTATAATTTAGCACACTAGAGTGGGACCAGTCCAGGACTCGACCGTAGAGTAGACGATTGTGCTGGGGGCGTGACTTCCTGGCTGGGCGACTGCTTGAACCATCTCGACGATGCGCGATATTCATATGTTGAAAAAGCCAATACACATCTGGAAGAAATTCGGCAGATGGAAACCCAGCCGCTGTGACCGAAATTGCACGGGCGAAATGCACAGACAATTATGTTCTGCGTAATGCCAGTGAGTATTAAATAAATCCTAGTGGCCGAAATTATACGATGCCGTTCTATACAGCGTCTCTCATTGAACCAAACCAAGCCAGGCCTGAAATGTTTGCAACAATACTTGCATTTAACCTGAACCGCGGAACTGAAAATGCGGAAGCTGTGGGTTCTCGTAGGCAGAACAAACTACACAACGCGCCGCAGTAAGGAAAGTGCGCTTTCCGCAATGCTGTCGCAGCGCGCTTAGACGCTACAGGCAAGCTACAGTTAGGCGTGCTTCACAACAAAGCAGGCACGGCGCTCTCCCGCGGTAGCAGACGACACGAAGCCCCACCTCCAAGCCCCTGTGCGCCTGCGCCGCTTAGCTTCGATGCGCGGCCGCGGATTGTGCGCTGGCGCTCCGCGGAGCAAGGTCACGCTGCGCCGTGTTCGCACCTAGCGTGGACGGCCCTGTACGTTAGGGTGGCCCTCTCCCGCTTGCACACGCGGCACACATCACTCGCTACACTTGCGGGTACACATATTTTATCAACACTGGGGTGGGTAAAGACCCAGTCTGCAGTTGTCTGAACAGCACCGCCTCCGCTCGGCTCAGCCCGCGTGCGGAGCTGGGAGAGTCCTTCGAGCCAAGCGGTGGAACTGTGTAAGTTCGTTGAACGTCGTCATACGGTCCTTGGCGCTACACCACAGTGGACGGTCGGTTGCAGCAGCGGCGCGGTTGGTTAGCGCTCGCCCACTGCGTGTGCCCTCTTGTTTGTGGTTGTCGTGCTTGTCAGGACGCATCGTTGCCCGCGGGCGCCGGGAACCACTTAATTTTTAAACACACCTGTTCTCTCGTTGGAGGTCGGCGAGCACAGAACGCGCACAGCCTCACCGCACACTTTGCCTTTGGCATAATTCCGCACTGCCCTCCTCGAATCACCCCCGCACGGGGCACCTTGAGCAATCTTGGTGACGGTACTGGCGATACCGCGGACCCCGAGCCCCCAACATAAGCTGGATCCAACCGTGGTGATGTGTTTTTAAGGTGAAGGGTAGAAACCTCTAACGGTGGCCGTCGGAGCCCAGGTCAAGCTCCGGCGGATGGGCTCCCTGTCTGTTTACAGGCAGGGAGCTCCGGGACCTCCTCAGCTATCAGGGTAAGGTTGTGGAAGAAAGTACCCCCGTCTCCCTGCTTTTATACTATGCTTTATGGTATTGTCTAAAACCCCCCCCCAACCGTGATCGGTCCCTGAAAAGGGGCCGCACCGAAGTATCCTTCCTCCGTTGCCGTCGTTAACCTTTCCTGAACCGGACCATTTTTCTCGATTTCTTGTGATGGAATCCCTCAATCCAAACCACCCTCTTGCATCTCAGTCAGTCTTCTTGATCGCCAAGTATCTTGAAGCCATAGTAGGAAAATCGTATAAATGCAAAAAACAAAGGTCTGGTGAACTCTTAATTGAAATAAATGACAAGCAGCAGTCTGCAAAGCTTCTAGCTCAGACTAGACTGGCTGATCTTGACATCCGGGTCACACCCCATCGGAGCCTCAACAGCTCGCAGGGTGTGATATCCGAGACAGACCTCCTGAACGAAACCGATGCGGATCTCCTTGCCGGCTTGAAGGATCAGGGCGTCACTGCCGTGAGACGCATCACCATCCGCAGAGACGACAAGGAGATTCCCACCAAACACATTATCTTGACTTTCGACCGCGCAGTTCTTCCACAATACATAAATGCAGGTTTTATCCGTTGCTCCATCCGTCCGTACATCCCGAACCCGCGGCGCTGTTTTAAGTGCCAGCGGTTCGGGCATGGTACGAACTCTTGCCGTGGCCGAACGACGTGTGCAAAGTGCGCGGCGCACGATCATCCGAGCGAGAACTGCTCAGCCGAAACTCTCACTTGTGTAAACTGCGGGGGGCGCATGCGGCATACTCCCGCAAGTGCGAAAAATTTCAACTAGAAAAGAAAATCATCAACATCAAAGTCACTGAAACATCACCTTCCCAGAGGCGCGAAAGAGGTTCGCCTCTTTCCCCCTGGGGAGGTACGCCGACGCGGCTCGCCGGGGGGCGGAGCGGCGTCTCGTTTCCACAGGGACCCAGTTCAGCGAGTCTGACCTGGTCCCTCGCCGGCCCCCCCTGGGTGCCTCTGGCAGCCCAACCCGCCACGCCGCTTGCTGAGGCAGCAGCGGTTGTGGTGGGCAACCTCTTCCGTCGGGACCGGTGCCGCTCCCGCCTCTGTCTCCCCGCCCTCCAGTGCGTTGGAGGGTACAGAGGTGATGGACACCACGGGCCCCGCACCGGTTCCCACCGCCACCGCACCGCCTGTGCCACCTCTGGCGCCCCGGACGCCCTCGGCGGTGGCGGCTCAAACGAAGGGCTCCCGAGGGGGGCCAAGTCCAGGGGGCCCGGTCCGTCGGGCACCCCCGGACATCCGACGACGAGGATGGTCGGGCCGTTCCTGCCTGCAACGCAGCGCAAGGAACGCGTCCCGACGCCAAAGCCTCCCGACAAGCCAAAAAAGGCGAGAGTCACAGCCCCGAAAGACGACACATACACATAAACAAACCACTCACACTCCAGTAGCTCTCACACTAAATAATGGGAAGATAAACATAATTCAATGGAACTGTAGAGGCCTTCTTAAAAATCTTGACGATGTATACGAAATACTGCATGCTAATCAGCCAAGTGTGATGTGTCTTCAGGAGACGCATTTGAATTCCAAGCACACAAATTTCTTAAATAGGTACATGGTCTTCAGAAAGGACAGGGATGGCTGCACACACTCTTCTGGCGGTGTAGCCATAATAGCCCGGAAATCCCTAGCATGCCACCCTGTCGCTCTCAACACCGTCCTTGAGGCTGTAGCAATACGCACAATAATTTTAATAGGTTGATAACGGTATGCTCCATATACATTCCTCCTGATGTCACACTTTTGAGCTCTGACTTCGAGGCGCTGGTCGACCAGCTACCCGAACCGTACATCCTAACAGGCGACCTTAATGCACACAACTCTCTTTGGGGCTCCTCCAGAACGGATGCCCGAGGTCGCCTGTTGGAGAAGTTTCTTACATCCTCCGGAGCATGCCTTTTCAACAAAAAACAGCCTACATATCATAACTTAGGACACAATACATACTCTCATCTTGACTTGGCTATTGGTTCCGCAGTTCTCTTTCCATGTCTTGAGTGGGGTGTGGGCATGGACCCATATGGTAGTGACCATTTCCCCACTTCATTAACGTATATAGGTATAGGCCCGAGCAGTCCATCTTCCCATAACAGGTTTAATGAATCCAAAGCAAACTGGAGTACATTCACAGAAACATCTAAACTACACCACACAACCATAAAACACCTACACGTGGAGGAAGCCGCCCAACTCGTCACGGCGCACATCCTCGACGCCGCCGAAAAGTCCATTCCCCAGGCCTCCAGTGGGTCCCGCAGCCCAAGGAGGCCCTGGTGGAACGAGGACTGCAGGCGGGCGCGAGAGGCCCAGAACAAGGCGTGGGGTGTCCTTCGCCGGTACCCCACGTCAGATAACATCATTTCTTTTAAACGGGCAAAGGCTTTTGGAAAGCGAGTGCGTCGTGAGGCGAAAAGGGAGAGTTGGCGCACCTTCCTCACTTCCATCAACTCGTACACTGACACACACAAAGTCTGGACACGAATACGAAAACTAAAAGGACAACAGACACACAGCCTGCCCCTGGTTAGTACAACAGGGGACACACTGGAAGACCAGGCTAACACACTTGCACAACACTTCGAACACGTGTCCAGTTCAGCACACTACACAAACACTTTCATGAAACACAAAACATCTGTAGAAAAGAAGTCCCTGCGTGATAACAACAAGTCGCCGCACACTTCTTACAATTCTCCTTTTTCAATTCATGAGCTGAAGGTTGCTCTGAGCACATGTAAGCCTTCAGCTCCAGGTGCAGACAAAATCACATACACCATGATACAACACCTACACCCAGACACTCTTGAAACACTCCTACATCTATACAACAACATATGGCTTTCGGGGCACATTCCTCGCTCTTGGAGGGAGGCTATAGTAGTGGCTTTCCTGAAGGAAGGAAAGGACCCTTCCTCTCCCGCCAGTTATCGCCCCATTGCCCTGACAAGCTGCCTGTGCAAGCTCCTCGAGAAGATGATAAACAGGAGACTCGTGTACTTCTTAGAGTACAACGGTCTTCTCGAGAGCTGCCAGGCGGGCTTTAGGGCGGGGCGATCTACCAACGATCAACTCGTTGCGTTAGAGTCTTATATCAAAGATGCTTTCCTCCACAAGCAGTACTGCATGACGGTCTTCTTTGATCTTGAAAAGGCGTACGATACTGCTTGGCGGTACGGCATCCTTAGCGACTTGAAGTCCTTTGGCATGTCGGGTAACATGTGGAACACGCTTGCCAGTTACCTCTCTGAAAGAACGTTTCGCGTGCGAGTTGGAACTGCACTCTCTAGAGTTCATGTGCAGGAAAACGGTGTTCCGCAAGGTGGAGTTTTGAGTTGCACGTTGTTTATTGTAAAAATGAACTCTCTTCGGAAGGCTCTGCCACCAACCATTTCCTGCTCAATCTATGTAGACGACGTGCAATTATCCTTTAAGTCTTGTAACCTGTCTATCTGCGAGCGCCAAGTCCAGCTTGGTGTTAACAAGCTAGCTGGCTGGGCAGATAGCAACGGTTTTAAATTTAATCCAGTGAAGTGTACTTGTGTTTTGTTTTCGAAAAGGCGTGGCATTCGGCCGGATCCAGACATCAAACTCAATGGTGTCTCAATTCCAGTCAGAAATGAACACAAGTTTTTAGGTGTAGTCCTTGACGAAAAGCTCTCGTTCATTCAACACATAAAACAACTTAAACATAAATGCTTAAAGGCCATGAATATACTCAAGGTTCTCTCCCACTCTTCATATGGGGCTGACAAACAACTTCTTTTACGTGTTTTTACCAGCCTGATAGGTTCACGATTAGACTATGGAAGCGTTGTTTATGGGTCAGCAAGTAAGACATCCCTCAAAATGCTGGACAGTGCTTCATCTGGGGCTCCGGTTGGCATGTGGCGCCTTCCGGACTAGCCCGGTCGAAAGCCTCTATGTGGAGTGTAATAAGTGGAACCTACAACGTCAGCGAGCATACACAGATCTTCTTTTTGCTTTTAAAATTTCATCTATGCCACACCATCCTTTTAAATCGGCTTTTTATGATACGTCTCAGACTGCACTACTCCTAAACCGACCATCGTTCTCTGCGCCCTTCTCTTACAGAGTTAGAGAGGAAGCGTCAGAGCTTTCTGTCTCCTTTTTAGACACCATACAAAGTTCTCAAACAGATTTTATAGCACCATGGCATCTCCGCCCTGTATCATGCGACACATCTTCACACATGTAGATAAAAACCGAGCTCCCACATGTGCGATTCTGCAGCACTTCTTGTATTTGCAGCAGAAGTATCAAATTTTCAATTTTCTGAATTTTATACGGACGCCTCTAAAACTGCCACCTCTGTGTCCTGCGCGGCGCATGGGCCCGGCCTTAATGTCACTAGAACTCTTAACAGTAATACCAGTATCTTTACGGCAGAGGCTAATGGTGTACTTCTTGTTGTTAATCATATCCTTCAAAGTCACATCCCACAATCCATTATATATACAGACTCCCTCAGTGTCGTGCGGGCGTTGTCGTCATCAACGTCTTCAAAAAATCACGTGGTAAATCTAATAGTCAAGGGTATTATGTCGGTGTATGTACGCAAATTTGAACTGGTTCTTTGCTGGGTCCCTGGCCACTGTGGTATAGCCGGGAACGAAGCAGCGGATCGAATGGCTGCTGCTGCTACACTCTCGAATACAGTAGACATAACCACATTACCCTACACCGACGTGAAACCACACATCAGACAACAACTTCGCAAAACATGGCAAACGCACTGGAGTGAACAAACAGACAACAAGTTACACGTAATAAAACCACACTTGGGACCATACACCACCGACACACGTAATAGATACACTGAAGTCGCCTTGGCTAGATTACGGATAGGGCACACTCATGCAACGCACTCGCACCTTCTCACGGGGTCTCCAAGACCTCTGTGCAGCAGGTGCGGAGAGGCCCTATCCGTGATCCACATCCTCATACAATGTAAGGCACTCGACATTACACGACGAAAACACTTCCCACAACTACACACGACATATTCCACCACACCCGTCATACTTCTTAGGAGACGAAGCCATGTTTCTGTTCAACGCACCTTTCAGTTCCTATCAGAAGTTCACTTTTTTACAACTCATCTCATACCACCCATAGTTTTACCCCTGGTCCTATACACCAGCCACCTTATTTATTTTTTAACCACTCTTGTTCTTCACCCTGGCCCTTTATACCAGCCGTGCTCATAGCTTTTAACTGATTTTATTTCTTGTTCTCACCTCATCAAATCACTTTGTGTTTGGCGCTCTTTGCCCATGTCGGCCTTGCGCCAATAAAATCAAACCATCATCATCATCATCCTCGAATCACACACAACGTGTCTGGCACCCCGGGGTCGGCAATGGCCAGGGCAATGGCCACCTCCTCCGCCTGGCACGCCTCTCGGACCCGAACGCTCGCCGCCGCCCTCGTCGCGCCGGACGACGCCTCGATGGCGGTAGCCACGAATTCCTCGCTGTCTCCCTGGTATTCGGCCGCGTCCACGAACCTTGCGTGCTCGTCTTTAGCGTACAAGTCGATGAGGGCCTTGGCCCTCGCCGCTCTTCTCTCCTTGTAAAACTCCGGATTCATGTTCCTCGGGATGAGGTCTACCCGAATCCGCCACCGGGTCTCGTCCGGGACAGGAGCGTCGCTGCTCGCCTTCTCACCGCAGGCGTGAAGGCCAAGTCTTGCAGTATGCGCCTACCGGTCTCGGTCGTAGAGAGCCGCTCCAGCTGGGCGGATCGTGCACTCGCAATTTCCTCGAGGGTATTGTGTACCCCCATGCTCGGGAGCTTGTCGGTGCTTGTGCACTCGAACAGCCCGAGCGCCGCCTTGTACGCTCGGCGTATCAGGGCGTTGATGTTATTCTTTTTGCACAGCATCCAATTGTGGAAGGCTGCAACGTAGGCAACGTGGCTGAATATGAAGGAATGCACAAGCCGAATCAAGCTCTCCTCCTTCATCCCGGCCTTGCGGTTGCCGACCCGTCTGATGAAACGCACTGCGTTGGTGATCTTGGCTGTAAGGCGGGAAACGGTCTCGCCATTGCCGCGACGCTTGTCTATAATCATGCCGAGAACCCGTATCTTCTCGACCTCCGGGATCACCTGGCCGCTCCTCGTCACGATCTTTATCGCCTCGTAATCCCTGGGCTCACTCTTGTTTCGCCTTACGTATTTCGGTCGTAACACCAGCAGCTACGACTTGCTCGGCGAGCAGATCACGCCGGATCCGTTTAGCTGGTCTTCGATAGTGTCGACGGCCTCTTGCAGTGTGCTCTCGATGTGACCATCGCTGCCTCCCGTAACCCACAGAGTGATGTCATCGGCGTAGATGGTGTGTCGGACCCCCTCAACTCGAGAGAGCCGCTCGGCAACCCCGATCATAACGAGGTTGAATAACAACGGTGAGATGACCGAGCCCTGGGGGGTCCCGACACTGCCGCGCCTCTCCTCTTGGAGTCGCAGATCGCCGGCGCAGAGCTCTGTGGTCCGGCCTGTCAGAAAGTTCTTGATATAGTGATATGTTCTTGCGGCTATGTTCAGTCTGGACACCTGGGCTAGGATCGCAGAGTGCTTCACTTTGTCGAAGGCGCTCTGCAGGTCCAGCCCCAGGATGGCTTTGTTGTCTTTCGTTAGGTTGCCGTCAATGACCTCATTCTTCAACAGAATCATCGCGTCTTGGGTGCCGAGGCAACGCCGAAACCCGATGATCGTGGCGGGGTACAGTCCTGACTCCTCCAGGTAGTCCTGCCACCTACACATGCGGACGTGCTCCAACACCTTGCCCACGCAGGACGTGAGGAGAAATGGGCCGGAGGTTGTCCGTGTTCGGTGGCTTGCCCGGTTTGGGGATGAGGATGGTTTTGGCAGTCTTCCACTGCTGGGAAAGTGACCCCGCCCTCCAGCACTTGTTGTAGTAACCGGTGAGGTTCTCGATGGCCGCATCGCTGAGGTTCTTGAGCGCTCTGTTCGAGATGTGATCCGGGCCGGCCGCCGACTTGCTGTTCAGGTCATGCAGGGCCGCTCGCACCTCCTCGACGCTGATGTCGCGGTCGAGCTTATCGTTGGCTTGACCCGCGTACTCAGGATGCCTTTCCGTGGGTGTGACCGGGAGGTACTTGCTGTCGATGCGTCTGATTACTTCTGGTTTCCCGTGTTCCTTGACTGCTCTGTGAATGATCTTTGCGAGGCGGTCGCGTTGATGGGATTTTGTTTTAGTCTCGTCGAGCAGATGCCGCATCAAGTTCCAGGTCTTGCCGCAATGCATCTGCCCTTCCGCAGCGCTACAGATTTCATTTCACTGTTGCGTGCATAGCACGCGACAGTGGGCTTCGATGGCGCGATTCAGCTCCGCTACCTTCTTCCTCAGTCGCCGATTCAGCCGTTGTTTTTCCACCTGTTTTGGATGGATTGTTTCGCTTCTATTAAGTGCGCCAGGCGGCTGTCTATCTTGTCGACCTGCGCGTCTGTTTCTATGATCTTGGTCGCTTTCTTGATCTTTCCCGCGATGAGGGCCGAACATTCTTCTATGTTCTCGATGTCCTCCTCCTCCGTTGGTAACAGGCTACGGAAGGCATCCCAATAAGTAAATTTGTGCTTTCTGGTGTCCTCCGATGTGTTGACCTCCTCCGGTATTATGACCTCCACGATGTAGTGGTCACTCCCCGAGCTCGGACCCCGTGTTGCGCCAGGTGATCTTGCCCTTCTCGTCGTTCTTCACGAATGTGAGGTCCGGCGTCGTGTCCCTGGCCACGGAGTTTCCGATCCTCGTAGGATCCGTCGGGTCCGTGATGAGGGTGAAGCCCAGGTCTATTGTGTCTTGAAACAGATCTCGCCCCTTGGCCAATTGCTTGCTGTATCCCCATGCCGGGTGCGCCGCGTTGAAGTCCCCGCAGGCGACGAGCCTGTGGGTCCCCGCCATGGTGCTGGCTCTGTGCAGGAGTGTCTTGAACTTTTGTTTTCGGTGGGAAGAGCTACTGTAGACGGTAAGCAGAAAGGTACTGTTCTTGTGTTTCTTGCCCGAAACAATCTCGATGAGAGTGTATTATATTTTACTCTTGTGCAACTCGTGTTCGATGAAGGTGACACCCTTGCGAACCAACGTACATACTCCTCTACCGCCGGTGACCTCCGGAGACTTGGTGTAAGCCCTGTAACCGGGGAGCGATACCGCGTCGGTGCGAGTCTCTTGTAACATGATTATATCTGGCTTGCGTGCTACTTGTGTTATGTGTTGCTGCAAGACTGCCCTCTTGCTAGCGAAACCGTTACAGTTCCAGTGCCAGGTCACCAGACCCTTCACTGCTGCTGTTGTTGCTGGAGCGGCCATGATTGTTGCTGATTGTACTGCTGCGTTGTGATTTGCTGTGTGGCGTTCGCTAGCTGCTGACATGTCTGCTCGATGTCGGCGAACTTGTCGAAAATCATGTTAGTGAAAGTTGTCTTAATATATAACTCGAGCCCGTCAAGGTGTTTCTCGATTCGGTCGACCTTGTCTTCCAGGTTGTCCACCCTATCGTTAAGTTTGCGCTCCTTCAGGTTCCCGATCGCTCGTCTCTTGGGTGCCGGTTCCTTCGCTGCGGGTACAGCACTGCTGGTCCTGGGTTTGGGTTCACATGGCACCGCGTGAGGCGTTTCGTTATTGGTGGAACGGGGCGTCAGAAGCTTTTTGATTTCCGCGTTCTCTTTTGCCATCTTGCTGATAGTCGCCTCTTGCCTAATGACTGTCGTCTCGAGCTCATTGTTCTTGCGCCGGAGTTCCTCGTTGGCTTCCTTTAACACCCTCATCGGCTCGTCTTCCTTCGCCTTGCTGCTGTTGCCGCCGACGTTTTTGGTGGTTGCGGTGGCATTGGATGTGGTGGTGGTGGTACCCCCCTGTCTTTCATAGCATCATTTCTTGCTGCATAGCCGCTTCGAAAATATCACAATGGAGCGATCGGCAAGGGCCCGGCTTTATAACGTGAGGAACCAAGGTTCACGTCCGGCGACAGAAAGCGTTTTTTTTCGTTCACGAACAATTTTTGGTACCCATCGTCAGAAGCAATTGGTTGTTCTGTAGGGCTGTTGGCGTAAAATTACATATGTGAGGACAATGGGAAAATTCCACACAAGACAATCCTACTGGGAGAACAGGAACAGCGGCGTCGTGCAGTGGGAGCAGGACAACTCCACCTGCCATTGGAAGACGGTGAGCACCCCGATGGCAGTTGGGAGAGGGGAAAACGACGAGCGAGAAAAAAAGGTAAACATCCCTGCATTCTAGGCGAAAATGCACGTGTTACCAAAACAGGGCCAATTACGTGTTGCGCTACCAAGAACACGCATACTCTCAGTGCTGGCTATCCATTCTCTAAAGTTGCAAAGTCCTACCGGATTTGGAAGCTCCGCGCATCCTTCCTTCTCTGATTCAGCGCCAGCCGCCGTCTGCTATGGAAGTTAATGTCAATTTGGTGTTATTTTTGTGTGTTTGCGTGATCTCGATGCGCACGCAGTATGCGATGCCTTCAAGCGCGCGTAGCCGCACATTTACATTCCGGACCTTTCCATGTTTTCCAACCAGCAGCAGAGCAGCGATTCAGTACCCGTACCACGATTCCACACAATACTGGACAAGAATCCGATTCAATAACTCCATCACAGAAAGACCACAGCGCTAGAGTTGGTTATCCTGACCAGCAACGTGCTCCAGACAAGTTTGCAAATGCATGAACGCCGAAAACAAGTTGGTTTATTTTGCGACATTACGCCGCATGACGTTAGCTCTAGCAGTTTGAGTGTTCTAAAGAAGATTAAGCGGCGAATAAAAATGTAGTGGGTGATAGATGAGCGCCGCTTTTTTACTAAAGTAACCTTTGCCGCAAAAACACTCAGTAAAACTTATATGTACGAATTTCAGCGGGTAATGCCACCCTGCGCGTACAATGCGTTTTGGCCGCAGATATCGGGATCTCCGGTGCGATAGTCAACACCTGTTCGGAAGCAATTTTTGGCTTAGCCTATTTGAGATAGCACATAAGACAAGAAATGTTTGTGATTTGAGTAATGTGTAATGTAGACCTGTAAAATATGAATACAGCCTTTTTAGCACATTCTGTATTCTCTGTACTGGTTGTATACAAATTTAAGGCACATGTGCAAGTATAGTGTAGCTCACTACTGAAGAGCCTTGTTTACATGTGATTGAACCAAATACACTTCAGCCACTATGTGAAAGCTGATGCAGCTCTGCGTACGAGTCTGGTTGCCAATGTGAAAAGGCAAACGAATGACGGAAGCTTCGTGGAGGCTAGACAATCGTGCATTAGAGCGGGAGGAGGAAAGTGTTAGTGTCGCATTACTATAAGTCTGTATGTTTACTGTTCGTTCATATTTTAGGATTGCACAGATGTTCTGCACAGTAACGTGCCTGCCATTGCCCCATTACAAGGTGACGGGAAGGCATGTGCTCAAGCCAGGCCTGTAGAAAAAGATGAGTAAGTAGTAGTAGAGAAAAAAGAAGCAGCTTGCTTGAAACGGGGGCCTCCGATCTCTGTCTGTCTTGTATTCGCCCGTCTTTTTTTTTACATTTGGTGCCGAAATCCCGTGCGGAAACTATTTACTTCTACGCACGCCTCCAAGAGCACTTTCTCTCATCTGCTCCGCCACTTCGCACCGTGACTGGGGGAGGAATCGAACACCTGCCCCGCAATGCAGCGCCTCAAGAGCAACCTCTCTCCACGGAGAAGCAAGAACACAAGGGTCATAAATAAAGCTCGCTCGCTACTCCAAGACAGATGTGCAGATATTGCTAGGCTCACTGGCTTGCAAGATAGCCTCGTGGCCAACCACGCAGAGCTTTTGAAGATCCGCGAAGAGCTCCAGAACGTTCTTACGGCCGAGGAACTCCACGTCAAATTTGAGGCGGCAGAGAAATACAACGGTCGTACCCGCAACACCTTGGCGCAAATTGGCTGCAGACTCGACCTCCTCGAAAAGGCCGCTCAGAATTGCCCACTAGCGCCAACCGTCAGCGAAGTAGTCCCGTTCAGACAGGACAGCGCGGCCACTACAATAGGACCTCAGCTTCAACCGCTGGACAGTCTGGTCTTACGAGGTGGTCTACAGCATTGGACGGGATTTTGGGAGCAATTTGAGCCGACCATCCACAACAAGAGCAAACTTATTCCCGCGTCTATGTTGTATTATCTACGCCGTTACGGGACGGGCGAGGTCGCCGCAGCAATCGCAGGCTTACCAACCACAGAGTCCTTTTAAGTGCAATGCACTTCTTAAGCGACCCTGAACCTGCGTCCACCGGCGATGTCCGCATCACATACCCACATGGGGGATTGGCCAGGAATCTCCTCGTCTTCCTTGGAAACGAGGGGAGATGGGCGCGCGCTGCCTGGCCGCTGACATGGCACATACCCACGTGGGGGATTGGCCAGGAATCGGGCGTGAGAAGGGCTAATGCACCCACTTAATTGAGTACTGACACGAAATTTCAAAGCTGAGATCCGCTCTAGCATTCAAGTACAACGACAACACAAATAGGTGTCTGAGAATAAATGCATCTTTCTTTATTTGTAGTTTTGTGTGTGTGTGTGATCTCTCTTTCGCGAACATTACCGAACCGCGCAAATTCAACTCGTGCATTCGCACTTTCACATTCTTCCCCTCGGGGAAATGCGGGGAATTTTTATGCGTATGTTGTGTAAACCCTCAAGCAGCGGTACGGAACTACGAAAAGGATCCTACACCATAATCTTTCCGCGCGAAGGATTCTGGGTCCAGTAAAATTACTGCTGATGTAAGGGGGCTCAGAACGCTGTACGATGCTGCTCAGTTGAACATCCGCTGTTTGAACGCCCTGAACATACCAACTTGTACCTTTCGGCCATGCTCGTTGACATTCGGCAGCTCGTGCTCCTACACGATGTCGTGCTGAGCTTCACCAAAGAGAAGCGGCACCGAGCATTGAACGCCTTTTCACCAGACGACTCACCACCAACTAATCCACCGGTGAGCGCGTCCGCCGCGGACGTATCGCTTCAAGTAGATTTATTAACAGCGTCGACTGAGTCGGACGATGAGTTGAAGGAACTGCTAACCTTCCTCAGGATTGAGCTGGAGAGTCACGAGCAGTGCTGCGGGTTGCCCCTACGACAATTCGATGGCAACCGTCCAGAGAAGCAGCGAAACAATCCCCTCATGGAGTCCGCGTTACACGTCGGTGACAGTGAAGAAGAATGCTTTTTTTCCCGTTCTAAGAAACATGGCACTAGCTCATGCAGCGCCGACATGTCTCTGGCTACTAAGAAGGAGCGCCTCGCAAAGGACAGAAGTTGTTTTATGTGCACGTCTATGGTAATCAGCGGCAGACTGCAAGGCCACATTGAGCTGAGCGTCGTGCCGCGGAAGGCATGAAACCAGCATGTGTGACCCTTCGTTCAAGAACAACAGTGCGGCCGAAAGGGGCGAGGGAACTACAGTTTGCGTCTCGGCCACTGCTCGAACCGCTGGAGGCCACCAAAAGCCAAACGTTTGTGCTAAAAACAATGGTTTACCTCTACACGTTCCGAGCAGACTGGTTGGAGGTATACACGAAAGCCACAGCCAGCAATACTTTATTACCGAAGGCCTCGCTACCAAGCTGCGTTTGAAGGTCATTATCAAGACGACCATCGCCTTTAACACGTTCGCGAGTGGCTCTACGGCGTGCGAGCTCCCCTCGCAGCCCGCACGCTACAGCCGTCCACCCACTAGTGGTATCCGTCATCTCCCAAGATGTATCGGCCCCATCAGCTGGGGCCGCTATTAACATAGTTCCCATATTCTTCGTGCGTGACCTGCGGAGGCACGGCAAGGTCTCCGCTGATGAGCCGAGGCTGATAGGCTTAGATGCGGACCCCGACCTAGGTATCCTCATCGGATCCAACTACATGTAGCGTTTGATAACGGGAGAGGTGATTCGGAGCTCTGAAATCGAAGGCCTTGCAGCGGTAAACACTATCTTCGCATGGATCCTTCAAGGACCCACTCGATAGAACTCATCCCTCGAGTGTGCGACTGGTACAATGGTTGGTGTTTAGCGAGCAAACACTGCCCTAGCAGTTGAATTAAAGTTCGAGAAACCCTAACTCAATCCAAAGAGAAACAGTGCAAGCATTGCCCCAACGGCAGAAAAAAAAGCCAAGATCCTGGTAGAAAGCCGAAAGCCAAAAGCCAAGCCAAACGCCAAAAGCCAAGATCCTGGTAGAAAAAAAAGCCAATATCCTCAAATAATACCTTCAGTTCTACCGAGTTTTGGGCTACGCAACAATGCACGATATCGCCAAACAGTGCTGAAGAATCGCCACTTGTTCGTGTGCCCTCGCTGGCCGAGCCAGTAAGCTCTTGCCAACGACACAACCGGTTTGTGCCCGTCGAGGCCGAGGCGAAGAAGCCGAGTCTTGGCCTCAAGCCGTCCTCCATCTCCAGCAGGAAGAAGCTAGCCAGTGCAAAGGAGAGCCGCAAGATGGCTGAAGCAAGTCAGGAAAAGAACGCCAAGCTCAATGAAGCGCTTGGAGTCAGCGGCTTCTTCGTTGAATGCAATTCACTCGACCATGACGGCGAGAACCACGAGGCTCAGGTGACTGCGGAATCCCAAAAGCAACTCTACAACAAAGTACCCGCAGTGCACCATGAAGGCAGACAAATCAGCACTACCTACGTTTCAGCCAAGTACCCGCACAGTATCACAAACCTCACATCCAAACGTCAGAGGCTGCGGAAAAGGACTGGTCTTCCTGGCGCACTGAAAGCATCAGCCGGAGTTCGTCTACAAACATTGCGGCTGGAGGAAAGGACTTTGTGATATAAAGGAGGGGACGCTCTGACGTGAATCGGTTCCCATACAGACAGTGAGGGGTCTGGACATCACAAGTTCTGCTTATCGGGTCACCGTCGTCCCAGGAGAAGGATGTGCCTGTAACTTCCTGAGGGGGGCGGGGGGTGAGTATGTAGAAAAAGATGATGAAGTAGTAGTAGAGAAAGAAGAAGCAGCTTGCTTGAAACGGGGGCCTCTGGTCTCTGTCTGTGTTGTGTTCGCCTGTCCCTTTCTTTACAGGGCTGTCAGGCACCAAGAGAGGAGGTTGCGGGAAGTGTTTCCGCACTGAGCGTTTTTAAATACCTCAGCACGTGTTCTTCGGGTAGTCGGGTAGGTACCCTCAAAAAATCATGCATCAGATGGTGTGCAAGTGTGTTTGTAACAGCGGTCACAGACTCGGAAAATACAACAAAAGAAGCCGTAGGCTCTCAAACTAAACCATTTAAGTTGCTCTAATACTTGTATACTTCGCATATTGCATTTGCATGCATATTACTAGTACTTGTTATCACTTGTCAATGTTTGGATAGATTATGTTTACTAGTGTTGGCTGTAAAGTTAGCCAAGAGCAAGTGTTGATGCAATGAGCTAGCGAAATTACAGAATTTTCAGCAATGCTTAAACATTGATAAAAGTTTTTTTTTGTTTTGATTTCTTGTCATTCCATCGGCTGAGTGGACGCATGGACAAACAAATCTGCGGTTGTAGTACTGCTACAAATATTTTCTAACGATTAGCGCATACAAAAATGTAAGAACAGAAAACAAGATTTTCAGCAAATATCAAAGCATGCTGAAGCTGTACTTGTAATTACAAAAGTACCACAGCAATGTGAGAATAGACATTCGTCGGACGTCACGAAGTTGCTTGGGACAACAACGGCCAGGGTAAAGCATCACCGTGACTTGTCCATTTCGATGATAATATTTGGAAAATAGAAAGCATAATAGAAGGAAAATAGACAGCATTCAACTTGAAGTGCAAAGGGACGCCTTATTGGTTACTTTTAAAAACTCACCCCATCACCATTTGTTGTTTCAACAAATGCCAAAACCAGAAAAACAATGAAAGCTGGTTTGAATGGGCTGACGTGAAGCCACGTGCCGACACTGCACGTTTGCAACATATTCAGGTATTTTTCTCTGAATTTGGAGGCATTAATGAACAAAGGGGGTTGCGGAGAGCAGGCAGACATGTGAAAAAAATTCCCCGCATTTCCCCGAGGGGAAGAATGTGAAAGTGCGAATGCACGAGTTGAATTTGCGCGGTTCGGTAATGTTCGCGAAAGAGAGATCACACACACACACACAACTACAAAGAAAGAAAGATGCATTTATTCACAGACACCTATTTGTGTTGTCGTTGTACTTGATTGCTAGAGCGGATCTCAGCTTTGAAATTTCGTGTCAGTACTCCTTTAAGCGGGTGCATTAGCCCTTCTCACGCCCGATTCCTGGCCAATCCCCCACGTGGGTATGTGCCATGTCAGCGGCCAGGCCGCGCGCCCATCTCCCCCCGTTGCCAAGGAAGACGAGGAGATTCCTGGCCAATCCCCCACGTGGGTATGTGATGCGGACATCGCCGGTGGAAGCAGGTTCAGGGTCGCTTAAGAAGTGCATTGCACTTAAAAAATCGCCAATCTGGGAGGCAGACTGAGCGCGAGGCACGCTGTGAAGAACGGCGCCAAATGCATTATGCGAAACTGGAAAACTTGCGTCAAGCGTTTAATGTTAGGAAATCAGGTGTTACAAGCCAATTACTTGGTTCCAGTGTCTTTTATTGTTTAGTTCGACACAAAAGCAAGTCAGCCAGCGAGTTCGCAGTGAAATAGGTTTTCCTGCTTTTTTCGCGAGTGCCAATAAGTTCAACATTTCAGGGGAGCCTTTGGTCTGTATACATTTCCTTTTACTTGCGTATTAATAATTAACAAGACTTTGATCCGTGCCTGCTACCTCCAGAGCCCCATTTTTTTCATCAAGCGATCTATTTTGACACTAGCGTCATCTGATTGGCATCCATGGTTGCTGATTTGTGCATTAGGACAAGGTTGAGTGCCATATTCTGTGGTTGTTTATAGTCTTAGTGAAAGGTCACGTGAAGAGTTTTTCTGCAAATCTTCCCCCTTAATGCAGAGGTTGCGTAGCACACAACAAAATTAAAAATTCAGACCTGCTGTCCCCTGTCAAGATATCCAACCTGTGCAGTTACCTGAAACAATTTTTACATCTCCAAAACCAGTTTCGATCAGCACCCTTGTCCCCGATAGTGTTGCAATAAAAGACATTTCGGTGCTGCCAAAATGTCCATAGTACCAGATTGGTGTCATCAGATGTTCTTGGAAAGGATCTGCTGCATCTACCATTTATTTGGTTCCTATTCTAGCACAGTTGTTCCCCTTGTAGCACCTAGTCGACAGAGAGAACTCCAGGCAATAGGATATTGTCAAAAACCTGGAATAAGCAACCGCCAACGCTTTGCCACATGATTACCCAAGCCGATGTCGTGACTTAGCGCTCGCACGCCAACTGGATCCAGTTATCCGGTATTGACACAACTGTAAGAAGCGGGTGCTCTGGACAAATTTGCAGCTTGTCAGGGACAGACTTAACCAGCTGGCTGGTGACTACGGACCAAGACGAACCCTGCTCACCACTGGTACACAGCATTTTTTATTGCGGAAGGAGCTACTAGCACTGAAAAGTCTCAAGGAGACTCACCACCGCCGCAGTGTCATCTGGTAAACCCTTCGAGGCTTAGGGATGAACTGAAAAAGTACGCACCCGGGGAACTCACTACCATGACTTGGTGAGCCTAGGGCGACATACACCGAGGATTCCACGTTTTAGACAACTACTCTGCCGCCAGCGCTAGGAAAAATATTGCGATTTATTTTCATGGCACACTTGATCTACAATACTTTCTTCAAGGTTCTGGTTCTTTCTGGTAAACTTTCTGATCTGTCAGAAAGAAACAAGGACGGTAATTTCACGAGGACGCAGAAAGCGGAGGTGGACGGATATGATACGGAGATAACGTCAAGACAGCTCAGTGCACTACTTCTGTGTAGGGGACTTGTGCCTGGAAGAAGCAAGCTGTTAGCGAGATAGTGCACCCGAAGGACGCACCCTAACCAAAATGGTCAGATGATATTCTCTGTCCAGCTAGGCAGTGGGGATTAGAATGGCCATTTTGTGGACAATGATGATGAGTTCGAAGGCTTGCAGGATTAAGGGTAATGCGTGGTCTGGTCGATAGTTATTCACGACATGGGAATGCGCAATCAGGCTTAACGGTTCTCTTGCATGAATTTCAAATGTTAAACTTATAACTACTTTATGCTTTTAAATACCGTGAATTTTTAATGGTTTTCTACAAAAACGTTTCCTCTCTCAGCCTGTGTACATACAAAGGTGGTTGAAATGTCTGACAGGCAAATGTGCCCAGCTTTCAAAACCAAACCATGCTGTTTTTTGGATTTTATAATGTTTACAAGCAAAGAAGATATACTGGGAATTAAAAGCAGTGTCCGAATCTTAAACGAGTTCTATGTAACGTTTGTAACTCATAGCCTTAAAAGAGGTTACTATGAAGAATGTAGAAAGCCAATGTCGCTGAATATTCTCTTGCAACACGTAGCAATTGTACAGCTTTTCGTGACCTGCTCGGAAACGGAGGCTTTTTTATCTGGTGTTGAGCTGGATTTATAAGTCGGCTTGAGTAATTCACTTACCCAGCCGGAGCAGTGCTCGGCATGAATACCCTAGTTCACTTCTTTCCTTGCATGGGGTGCGGGTTTTCAGGTGGACACCACGTCCTTTTTATTTGCGTTGAAATTCCGGATAGCGCGACTTTTTTGCTACATCCTGGCGGCCTGTACCCATGCCACCAGTTGGTTACCGCTGTAACATTAGAAATGTACTTGTCAAGATTTAATTCGCACTTAACCTCTTCCGGATCGCGGTTGCCGCAGGTATCTCAATGGTTGTCTTGTCGGTCATCATGGTGTATGCACAGTGATCAATCAGTTCCCAGAAAGTCAGTCATCCATTGGAAAAGACAAACCAGAACGAGTTATTTCGAAATTGGAGGAGCGACCTTGAGACAGACGGAAAAAAAAATTATTGTTTTTTCTACTGATGAGTGCTACTAATAAGAAAACTACTGATTATGAAGGGAATGCGGCTGACAAGATGAGATTTCGATTCATGTTAGCGGGGTGGGACAGTGGGTGTATGTCTGTAACCTTTAAATGCGCCACTTGTGAAGCTGCGGTTCACAAGTAAAAATACCAATTTCGTCATTGCAATAGCAACGCAGACTAGGCTGCTGCAGCTGCTCATTGGGCGAGGGGCGAGCCCGGTAAACATGTGTCGAAGTAATAGGGAAAATGTTCATGTGGCCATAGACACAGCTGAATGAACATGAGTGGGCGCGGTAAGGAGCTTTAGAAGCGTGCCGCGAATGTGCAGTCTTGTCGCTCGAGCTTTACAGCCGTTCATCTTTACAGGTTCTGAAAAAAAATTATGCCAACAAATATCTTAAAGCAAGCAGGGGAGGTGGAATGACATCGCCCCCTTGTTATAAAGCTTGACACTGACAGCTGTAAAAAGTTTAGTGTTCTTTTTAGCAAAAAATTCTGAGCAACCTTTTAACTTTCAGCCGTCATTGATAGTGCACGTGTCAGTACTGCCAATATAACAAAAAAAAATAAAAAAGTGAGTGTTACCGTTCTCAAGTATTCGCCAGGCAGGTGCCGTAACATTTGTTTCATTCGTGAAGAGGCTGTCATGACGCTACGAATATGTAATTATTATGGCTAATGATAGATTTTTTATATTGGTATCCTCGTACGTGGCATTTTTGAGCTTGACGGGGATTATTATGACGAAGTTCATAAACGATAGTAGAAACTGCAATTGGGCCAAACTTTGTCAATAGGTTTTTAATAAATCTGGAGCGGATAATTTGTGATACAAATTATAGGTGATTTCACAACTGAAGGTTTATTGAAGATATATTCTTAACATTGCCGAGACGGCTAAGCAGCTTTCAACAAAGTGACGTGTAGATTTCCGCAATGACGATTCGAATATAGAGGCGTGCTTCCTAAATTTATTTTTTTCAACCACTCCTGTTTTTATAGACTTCGAAATACATTCCCAGTACTCGATATCAAATAACATCCCTTAAGTCAATGAATAAAGCGATTCACCCTTCCCCATATGGCACGATCGGCTGGTGTGACATACCAGGCCAGCTGCGAGCGGGGGCTCTTCTTTTTTCGGGATTTCCATAACCTGCAGCAGCACCTAGTTTCATAGAAACGAACTGTGTGCCAAGGCTAACTTTGAGGTTATCCCAGCAAAATAAAACGAAACCCGCACTCTAAATTCAGGCATTCATTCCGGTGAACCGTAGCGTTTTTCTTCTACCGTAGTTTTATCACTGCCTCAACAATTTCTCCTTTGATCCTTCGGCACCGAGCATACACTAATATTCTAGAGACGTAAGCTTTTTTTACTACCTAAACGCAAATTCTTCAGTATTTCTGAACGTCCGCCTGGTTGTAAAAACAGTTTATTTGACAATACACACAAATATTTACACTTCAAACACAAGAAAAACGACATTTATGTACAATGCCTACACGCATACACAGACAAGGACCATGGTAAGAGACATGGTATTGCATGACTGTACAGCCACAATAATAGCCATATACAAACATAATTCGAAGTTATGTTACAAACAACCATCGGCTGTGATTTTTCTCGATTCTACCACGCGGCCAAAGATGAAGGTAAATTCTTGAGTGAAATATTTAAAAGGTAAAACACTTCCAATCAAATAGATCAAGACATACTCTCTATATATCTCAACAGTGTTCACCAATAAGGTATTATTTGCACTATTTCAAAAACAGTGCATAAAGGGTGTTTGCAGCGTGTTGATGTGAATGTTTTTTCTGTGCCTCACGTTTCCCCCATAGGAATTTTAAAGAAAACGTTCAAAATCAGGTTTCAACTTTAAAATAGAGGCAACTATCCACAAAAACATTGTGCCCCTGTCTCCGTCTTCTGGGAGTGGAACATCTCATCGTGAGTAAAAAAGGTTCCTTTTTTTATTATCGTAATATTTTCCTACGTAAAAGTATGTTGCTAGAGCGGCTTGTATAAACGAGATGCTGTTCAAGTAACAGCCGTATATCAATATACCAGAGCCCACATATGTAGCGGAAAAGAGCAGAGCCCACATATGTAGTCTTGTGGCCGCGTTCACAATCCTTATTCCTTCGTTAGTAAAATAAGAAAAAGAGGCCCAGTGATTCACGCTGTACCTGAAGATAAAACCTTGTTGAAACATATCTAACAGATGATCTCAGGTATTCTGTGTCAGGTGAACTAAACACACCTTTCTTTACTTCATAAAAGCATTCAGCCCATGCCCCATTTATGCCACTTTGGTTTCAACTTTTGAAGGGTCAGAAAAGCTGAAGACACACTACTCCCACAAACTCATTTCTTCGCCCATTCAATTGTCGTCAAGCCATCTGTTTGGTCCTGTAGCAAGTGATGCAGTGCATTGTGTTATGGGATTCCCGCCAGGTCTTACTGTACTGATATAATTATGTAAAAGTGAGATTGTTAATGTGCCGTGTAGTTCTTAGCAAATCACGGGAAATCCTATACGTACTTTTTCTATCTGCAAAATAAAATGAATGAGTTTCACTTTAAAAGGTGTAGCTGTGAACTAATTCGCTTCTTTACCTTTTTTTAGGAATGTCGATTCGACTGCAAAGGCAGTGCGAGAGGAATTCATTTGTATTTTATAAAAAGCCAGGGAAATTGACCTGACTGCAGCTAACAAGAAATACACATAAGGTAAGACGTTCAGGTGACAGTGGCAGTGCCCAAAATAATGGGGCTACCTTAGATATTTTATTTGAGATTCGTAGTAATAAAGCAGAATGTTCCTACAGAACCATTTGGAAATAGATGAGCTTGCGGTAGTTTATTTAAAAGCTCCTTTCCTTTTCATATCACTACGTTTATATTGAAGAGGAGCCTATGCTTGTTAGTGGGATAGCCGCGCAGTGCTTTATAAGACGTTGTTTCCTGTACGTGACTATTGGCTAATCTGACATAGTCGGTTATGCCTAATATGCCTATTGCACCTTCTTTCCCGAAACCATTTGCCATTGTTGGGGGCACTTGCAAGTTGTTGTAGTGCCTTTTTTCCGTCTCCGACATGCAACGTGGAGAAAAAGGTACTATGTCTGTGTGGGTGTGGGTTGGACTTTTCCCTGTGCTCCTATGGCATACATGTCAATGTAACTATCGCAATGTATGCAGTATTCAAGTGTTTATAGCTAGACAGGGCTTTTCGATAATTTCGTGTAGACGATGAACGTAAACACACTCCTGGTGCCTTTTTTGTTCGGAAACCATCCAAGGATATGCAATCTTGTTGTTCGTTCAAATCACGAGTTTGGGGCATAACATTTAGGCCCGTCCTGGACGCCTTACTGAGCAGGCGAAAGGTCTATGCTAAAAAAAGGAGAACCCAATAACTGTGAGATTTCAGCTTTTTAAAACTAAGCTGGAAATAATACAGCCGCCCACATTGTTTGCAATTGTGATAAAGTTCTTACTTTTTATTTCGGAATATTTGAGAGTTTTGGTACGCAATGTGGCAGATACTTTCTATATTAGGTTTCTGTCGTGTACGTTAGTCTCTCGTACAGCATGAGGATGCAAAAATAATCAGAGATATAGAGCGCACAACAGACGTTAAATACTTCAGGTTGTCTCATGCCTGCTCACTTTGAAAAAATAGGCTCAACATTTTTTGAGACGTTTCTCAATTTTGGCGGTAAGATAACCAATGTAGTATTTAAAACCGCGATAGAACAGGACAATAAAGTGTGACTGGGAGGGCCGTGATCCCTACCCTTTCTTTTCGTACTTTCATGTTGTGTTCCAGCGCTGATTTTAAAAAATCAGTGTTAACGGACAAGAACCACAATGATACGGTTTTGCAGTAGACACTTGTACATGGTTTACTTAGAGAAAACGTAGGGACCTTCCTTCAGAAATGTTTCAAAATTAGGAATAAGTACATTCTTCAACGCACAAGCACTTATGTTGGAGTGATTAACGGGAGTATCAGCTATATGTGCCAAGATTTAGCCGCTGTAGCTATGAAAAAAACCACGAAGCTAAATATGACGTGCATTCCCCTTGTAACTTCACGTGCACGAAACTTTTAACCTTCACACACCTGACGTTTTTTTCGGGTAATTTCAAACTGCCTAACAAAAGCAACATTGGCATAGTTAGGTAGTCAAATATAGCGATTCACAAGCCTCTCGCGATATAATGCATACATAAGACCTCAAGTGACTCGAAGTTACAAGAAGGGTTTTCGCAGAAGGAAGACATTCGCTTGACTATTTTATAAAATTGTTTTGTTTTATTATAAACCACTTACTCTTACTGAAAGCAGTGTTTTTATGAACGCTTATGTAATTCTTGTGCTACCTCCACAGGTTCGACTGTTTACAAAACCCAGAAGCAATCCGAAAAAAAAGCCTATCTGAATATGTGCAGGTACTGCAGGCGGCAGAGTCACAATTACTGGAAACATTGTTTTTACCATCAAAAATTTAGGGGCGGAGAAAACGGTGTGGTTTTATTCCCATATGAATGGACAAATGTACCATAAAGTATTCTTCCATTGTTACTTCACATGGTACATCCATTTGGTGTTTCCTGCCTTTATCAAAACTTGCAAGCAGCGGTGAAGTGGCTTCCTTCACAAATGACACCTTTTTTGTACAGAGTGCGTGACTAAAACAGAACATATTTATTGTTATAAAAACATGAAATGTGAACGCACAAACCAATGAGCGCTCACCCACTAAATTAGTACAAAATGTTAGGCTTTCAATGTTTAGGTGAGCGTTTTCTCATCCTACAAAATCATCCTACTCTTCCGCTGATAAGGGGGAATCATATTCAGTTAGGGAGAACCAAATTGGCGCACGAGCTTTATTATTGTGCGTTCTCTACAGGTTATGCTAGTGCAATTTGTAGCTGAAGAAAGCTCAAGCCTTTATGAGAATTTTTAGGTGGGAAGAAAAAATCCTCTATTGCATGGAATTTACTACAAATGTCTAAACCATCCTGCGATCTAGTTTAATATGGATGCCTCCTTCAGGCACTAGAGTCATCGAACGACCACACGCCCGAACTTCTCCAGCGCTGTCTCCTACCAACTTGATGGTGCATGATATCAGCAGTCTGAGCAACGCGGTCTTTAAAGTTATCAAGGCGAGCTCTTTGAATGGGCACACCCTTGGCCCAAGTCCGAATGGAAAATACGCGCCTCGGTTTTGTTTTGTAGCCCCTTCGGTGAACCGTTCCGGACAGAACATTTCGGGGTTTGGCCAAATGTCGGAATCGCGATGTATCAGCCAAGGGCAGCCGGCCACGTTGATGCCAGCGGGAATAAACTGACCAGAAACCACCGTGTCTCGTAAGCACCGTCTGACGACTACCACCGGAACGGGTGGGTATAGACGCAAACATTCCTTGACCACCATGTCAAGACGCTTCAGATGACGCACCTCTTCAAATGTAACCTCCCGCACAGACTTGTCGGGGGATCGTTCATTCCATTCACGTAGTATTGCTTCCTGTTCGCGCGAATGCTTTGCCAGAAGGTAGATTGAGAAAGACAAAGCAGAGGACATTGCCTCAAATCCAGCGAACATAAAAATCACAACGTTGGAGAAAATCTGTTGGTCGGAAAAGTACTCATCTTTGTTAAGACTACCCTGCAGAATTTTTGCAACCATACGGCTGCATATCGATTAGAACTTGTAGTATGTCTGGCTTTTGTGTGTTTTGGCCAGACCTGCGTAATTCAACTGTATTCTGTACACGCATCATGAGGTAATTGAACTTTCTCGCGTGCTTTCTGAATGGATACAGCCACGAAAGAATGCAGCGTAGTAAAGGCGGTGTAAAAGCAAGGTCGATTGCCGCACTGTTCATCTCTTTGGATAAATCGACCACGCTTTTGAGTGCTTCGTTGTCAATGTTTTTCTCGGTGTTCACCTGCAAAAAAAAACAGAACTGTGAAGTTTTCTTACTAATCTT
>JABSTR010003203.1:0-30791 GCA_013339765.2 Haemaphysalis longicornis | reverse complement strand
TTTGTCTGAACGAACATTCAGAGTGAGGGTCGGGGCTGCAGTATCCGCGCTGTATATGCAAGAAAATGGCGTTCCTCAGGGTGGAGTACTTAGTTGCACACTTTTTATAGCTAAGATGAACACACTTGGAAAAGCTCTGCCCCGTACCATTTTTTACTCCATTTACGTGGTTGATGTTCATATCAGTTTCCAGTCCTGTAACCTGTCTATCTGTGAACGGCAGTTACAACTTGCCACAAACAGGCTTGTAAAATGGGCCGACGAAAATGGCTTAAGCTAAATCCTCAAAAGCGCACATGTGTCTTATTTGCCAAGAGGCGTGGTATTCACCCTGAGCCCACCGTCCAGCTCAGTGGAGTGGCCGGGCCTGTGAAGAAGGAACACAAGTTTTTAGGGATTGTGCTAGATGAAAAGCTGTCATTTATTCCACATATAAAGCTACTCAAAATAAAATGTATAAAGGCAATGAATATCCTAAAAGTCCTATCCCACCACTCCTACGGCGCAGATAAGATGTGCCTGCTGCGTCTCTACAACAGTTTAGTGAAGTCGCGGCTGGACTATGGGAGCATAGTATACGGGTCAGCTTCGAAAACCGCTTTAAAAATGCTTGCCCCTGTTCTGCACCTTGGGCTTCGCCTTTCGTCAGGAGCCTTCCGAACGAGTCCTGCACAAAGCCTATATGTTGAATGTGACCAGTGGTGCCTGGAAGACCAGCGCTTATACACAGATCTATTGTATGCCATGAAGGCAACATCCATAAAAAATCACCCTTCTTCGTTTATTGTCAATGACACCTCTGCCATGCACTCGTTTCTCAGTCGGCCCTCTATATCTATGCCTTTTTTCGTTGAGAGTGAGAGTGCATGCTGAAGAGCTTGGGATTTCTTTTAGCGAGACTTACAAAACTTCGATCACAGACCTTGTTGCTCCCTGGGAAATGTCCCCCATTTCTTGTGATTTATCTTTCAGAGCCATTAACAAAAGACTGCACCAAGAGAACTCATCTTGCAGCACTTCCTACATCTACGACACGATATCCTACACAACGTTTTACACAGATGCCTCCAAGTCCGCCCATTCTGTGTCATGCGCTGCACAGGGCCCAAACTTTGCTATCACGAAGACAATGAACAAAAATACCAGTATTTTTACAGCTGAGGCACACGGCATTTTAACCACTGTGGAACACATTACAAAACCAGAATACACAGTTCCATTATTTTTACAGACTCCCTGAGTGTAGTATTAGCTCTCCATTCAGGAAAACCAACTAGAAACATTATTTTAAACCGTCTTATCAAAGCCATAATGTCTGCTTACGCTCTAAAATTGACTGTAGTAGTGTGCTGGGTACCTGGGCACAGCGGAATTTCAGGCAATGAAATTGCTGACCAGAATGCTGCTGTGGCGGCTCTCCGCAGTGTTGTAGATATCCCACATGTGCCCTACCTAGACATGAAACCACTAGTTCGGAGTATGCTTCGGAGGCGCTGACAGGTACAGTGGGACACACAAATCGGAAACAAACTGCACATTATAAACCCACACATAGGGAAATACAACACAGAGAAACAGAACAGGTTCACAGAAATATCAATATGCAGATTAAGAATAGGTCACACACACGCTACACACTCATACCTTTAAACGGAACCCCACCACCATCTTGTGAGAAATGCGGACGAAGACTTACAGTCCTCCATGTATTGATTGAATGCTTGGCATACCATGACGCAAGGAAACGACACTTCCCAGAACTATACACCTACACGATACCCTTACACCCATCCTTGTTTTTATCTGATCAACCCCCGATTAGAAGTAAACGCCTTTTAGCCTATCTCGCTGACATTGGATTTTTAGCACTCATCTCATACCATGCGTGACATCAGGGCCACCAATGCAAATAGTGAGGGTGGTTCTGAGCGTTTTCATAACTGCCAGGGACGTCACCGCCATCCCTGTTATGTTATGGCGCTCCAGCACACACTAAACATCGTCACTGTTACCTCTCATCTTATTCATCTTCGCTTTTAGAGTAAGGGCCCTTTACACCCATATATACACTATTTTTATCAAGTACATCACAATCATCGCCATGGCATTTTAAAACAATGTGACAAAACAAACATTGTCTTGGCGCTCTTTGGCCTCAGACGCCCTTGCGCCAATAAATTTACATAGTAGTAGTAGTAGTTGTTCATTGCAGTCATGCGTGGCACACTTGTTCTGTAGGGTATATTAATTCACCTCTCTGCACAAGTGATGTAGGTGTCATTTTGCTACGTAATGAGCTTCCTGGGGTGCCAACTGTTCTACTGGGGTTGCTAGCAATGGCGCTTGAGGTTTGATTGCTTGCAGTGGATTGTGCGCTAGCCTACATGTGAGCAGTAGTAGTAGGAAAGACTGATGTGCTTAGGAGGAAGAGTTGGGGATGAGTAATTGATTTGTGGCAGGTGCTCGTGAGTCCGAAGTTTTGTCGGCACAAAATAGTGCTGTATCACATTTTCCATATCGCTTACGTGGAGGAAGTGTTCCCATTTCTCTTTACCATGTACCATATGTGCCCAGTTAGGCTAGATGTGTGTTAAACGTGCTATACATAATAAATGCTGCTATGTTCCATAGCCCTGCAACTATGCATATTTATGAGCCAGCATATAGCTGCTTAGTCAAAAATATCACTTTCATTCTGGCTGGTGTTTACATACTTGTTTCATCTGTTTGCCCCCTCTCTCATATTTTTTTGCTGATGCCTTTCATTGGTGTTTTAATTTGTGTAATGTTCTCCTTTCCAGAATTAGCAAAAGAAGTAAGAAGTTTGAAGGCAGACTGAATGACATAAAGGATACACTGGTAAGTAAAACTAAAATATTTAAACTATACTTCTTGTACTGGTAGCAGCCCTCAATGCTTGATCTTGTGGCATTTATGTGACCTGAGAATAAGTGTGAAGTCCTAATAGTTTCTTACATTTTTTCTTGTACTAAAGGAGTACTGACATAAAATTTGTAAGCTCAGGTAGCAATGTAGGTATTGCTTGCGTGTGGGGTAGATACTGCCGAAAAAATGACACCACCTTCCCGCGAGGGAACCCCGAGTTGATGCGAAGCATCTCGGAGTTCTGTCATTTTCCGTTATTTGGATACCCAATCTCGTGAACGTTTCGGAACCTCCGAGATGCTTCGCATCAACTCAGGGTTCCCTCGCGTAAAAGTGGTGTCATTATAGAAAGCAGATGGAGTGGAGAGGAAGAGATCAGAGAGGGGACGTGCATGCGCGCTTATCGCGCAGTTGCGGTGATGAGTAGCTCGCGTGCTATCGCACAGCTGGCGTGGAGACGGGGAGAGGGGGAGCAGCGCGCATGCTATTGCACAGTTGGTGTGGAGAGAGGGAGAAGAAAAGCGAGAGCGCTTTCGCACAGCTGGTGGGGAGAGGGGAGAGGCGGAGCGGACCACACAGCCAGTGCAAGAGATGCTTTACATCTAAAAGTTAAACTGTAATCATTTCTTATAACATCTTGATCTTGGTACGTGAGAAATGCCTAAAAAGAACCTCGTCAGACATAAGCATCAGCATGTCATGAATAGAGCTTGGGAGCCAAATCGTAGGATATCGAGCAGTGCTCTGAACCTAAGGTGGCTGGAGCAGTGCACCGGCCGTGTAGGCCATGTGGGCCAGGTCCAACTACTTGCACCCGCCGCGATGGCTCAGTGGCTAAAGCACTGATGCTACCGCAGCGCCAATTGCGCCAAACTGCGCCAAAGTGCTCTGGCTGCTACATCCTGCTACATTTCCTCTAAATTTGGCGATTTTGCGCCCAACCTGCGCCCAAAGGTGTACGCCGACTTTCAGAAATGAAACTAACTACTTGAGGTTCTCTATTTAAAGCGACATCGCGGTGCACCTGTTTTCAGGACGCAATCTGAGCCAAGCCAAGGAAACTGACCCTTGTTGCGATAATGGCGATGATACGTTTTGCGGCTGGCGCCTCGTAGGCGTTGTAAAATCTCGAGACTGTTAATTCGGTGCAGTGGGCTTCGCACTTATTGGGCTCGCGAGGCCGGCTGCCGCCGTCGCAACCGACCGCCTCGGGTCTTCGGGCCGCGATATGCGTCGTGATATGCGTGCCGTACTAGTGAAGCTCTGCAACTATGTCAGGCGACGTGAAATTGCCGTACTCACTCGCCAACGCGCCCCGACAGCGTACGTGTCGACCGGGTGCCTGCGGGGTTGTGCTGGAAGAAAAGTAGTCTAGAGATGAGGACGCAGGAGTTGTAGTTAGAGTGGAATCTGATGATACGATTCTGGGTGATACGAATTTTAGGATGATACAAATTTCTGAAGAGTCCCGGCGAAATTGCACTGCTTGAAATGGAAAAAATTTCGGCTCTTACGGACGGACCTGCGGTGCCCGGCGGATGATACGAACGAGTTGGCGAGGCGCCTGACTGCTGAGCGAGCAAGCTACGGCGATGTATTGGCCCTCTTTGTCGCTCTTTATCTAGTTTTTTCTGACCGCGGACGCCGAATCGCCAACACGGGCGTGAAAATATTGCGCTCATAATGCCGACGCGCACGAATCGCGTGCAAAAATTAGTGAGTGAGCTTGGGCACCGCAAGTGAGGAGGTAAAAGTCCAGAAAGGGCTGCTCAGCGATATGGAGGTTAAAAAAAAGCAGAAAAACATCACGGATTTCGTCACGCGGAAGTAAGAAAAGAATAATCGGAAACTTGTTTTAGTGCTTAATTTTTTGGCCTGTGTTTGTTCACACGAATTTCGGATGATATGAGTATTTTTCGCGATGCCGCGAGATTCGTATCATCGAGATTTTACTGTAAACGGATGGGAATTTACAAATTGCAGAGGGGAGAAAATAGTATGCAATGGCAGGAAACGGTGACATAGTTCGGGCACGCGCCGGCGAGTGAGTTCGGCAATTTCACGACACCTGACTTTGTTTCAGAGCTTAATGAGTACGGCAGGCATATGACGATGCCCATCTTAGATGTTACGTAGAGTTCATAAAGGCATAGAATTCACATACCTGGAAATTAAAGGTGAAATGTGCTCATGTGGCCTCAGGGTTGGGGAAGGGGGGGGGCTAATGGGCTACCTTGTCATTAACAGAGGCGTTTTGGTTGCTTGCGGCAAACATGTCGTAAAGGGGCAAGGTTCAGCGCATGTTGGTTGCCAGAAATAGCTGCCCGCTGCCTTTGTAAACAATAATGCTGCTATCGGTGGCTTGTCGTTTTAGACCCTTACGGTGGCAGCGCTGATGCTGCTTATAGTAATGCATGTGCAACACAGGGAGGAGTGTGATGTTCAATTATGCAGTCAAAGCCGTGGCTCTACTGATGTTATTGGTCAGTGCTCCCACAATAGCCTTCCAATAGTGCTCGATTTTACGTAGCATGTTCATTGTGACGAGCAATTTTTAGTTTGTTAATATAAATCTGCTATTGTGTAAAAATGAGAACTTGTTTCTTTTTTTTTAATTTTTGTTGGCAGGCCGCTGCACAAAGCTCAGTGCAGAAAAATGGGACAAAATATCCATGTTCTGGTTTTTTTTTTATTTTTTACTATCGTTGAAGGGCGTGCTTTTAGCGATTATCTATCAAGAATGCAATACGTGTCTTAAAATTTCTTCTATAAACATTGCTCCGAAAGCTGGTTTTGCTCCTCCGATACACATTTTTGCCTGCTCCAAAAGCTGCTTCAAAGTGGCCTAAGCCGGTAGCATCACTGCTAAAGGCATTGAGCTGCTGAGCACAATGTCGTGGGTTCGTTTCCCAGCCGTGGCGGCTGCTGTTCTGATGGAGTGAGAGCAAAAACGCCTGTGTGTACGAGATCCCCAGGTGGTCAAAATTGATCCGGAGTCCTCCACTACAGCACACCTCATCGCCTGCGCTGCATTGGCGTGTAAACCTTACAATCATTCAATCAATCCAACTACTTGCACAAGGGGCATGCCATAAAAGCCGTTTCAAAGTGTTGAGAGCAGGCAGCTCTTCAGTATATGAGGTTTTTAACCCATCGTCTCGGTGGATATTTAGGCTCCTTTCACTAGTGGCACAGGCAAGGATTCATGGAAAAGTTTTCAGCCGTATTTAAACTTTTTTGTATATGTAAGTGCTTTCACTTAGTTTCATGCTGATAAGCGTTAACATGCTGGAGCTGGAGCTAGCCATGCTGCTCCACTGTTGCCGTTCGCATCTTGTTGCTGGGTGCCGGACCATTTGTAAGATATTAGGCCATGCGGGCACTGCTGACCAGAACAGTGGTTCTCTTCGGTTTAAGGTTTTTGGGCAGCAGCCAGCTGGCTGACAGAAGTGTGCTCTTGGCAGGAATTTGCGTCCTTATTACTTATAACAATGAGCGTATTACTTATTTTTGTGGCCCTTTGTCGTCCATTTGTTTTTTGATGAAAAATTGTCAGTCTTATTTTTCTGCTAGGTCATCCTGCATTATGCGTTTTATTTATCTTTTTCTCCACGCTGTTTTTTGTATGGTGAAATAAAAAGACTATATTTACCTTGGACAAAAGTTCTGATGCACTTTCCTACGCTCACCCTGAAGGGACACTCAAGTGAATTTGTCAAACTTTTATTGGTGGTTTGCACTCCATAGAAGGATTCAAATAAATGTACTTTTTTAGTTTATCCAGTCTTTATAGCGGTATTTAATTAATAAAGCCGAAAAAAAAAGAAAAATGTTAGCAACATGCTCCGCTGCACCCTTAAACATGCCTTGGCAAAGCCTTTAAATTCCGTGAACATCCTTGAATGCTTGTCTTTGAATCTTGTGCGAACCCTGCAAATCCAGCTTGCAGCTCCAGTGAAGCGAAGTCAGAGAAGCGTTGTAATGCCAATGCACTGATTGCAAATGCACTAGTCTGGAGTTTTTTTGCATTCGTGGAATGGAATTTCATTGTTGGAATGGAGTTTTTTTACATTCGTGGAATCAGTAGAGAGCAATATTTCCTGCATAGGAATCATCAAGAATGATGCAGAAAAGACAACAGCACTTCTGAAGGGATTTTTCTACTAAATTCGCGTAAATGCATCTAGACTCGTCACAAAATGGCCTATATCCAGACTTTGATATGCACAAGTAATGTCGCAGTGCTTCCGAATCACTTTGGAGTCCCTTTAAGGTGCATTAAGCATTGTCGATCAAGCACATCATCTACAAAAGAAACGTAAAAATTTGTCCAGCACCAGACTTACTGTCGCTAAGACTGACGAAACAGCAGAACTGTTTGCACTCCTTTCGTCCACCGAAGCCTAAACATAGCTTAAACTCAGCTCTATCCTCCCGCTTACGTCGCATGTACCCACAAAAGACTTCTCTCCGCTTTCGCAGTCGCTCAGCTCCTTCTTCAAAAGAAAGTATCTTCTTTGATTTGCCCATCTCAGTGGATCAGATACTGATGCTGCCGACGTCATCACCAGGCACAGCCAATCCATATGACGCGCCCCTCTTCATGTCACGTGCACCACATGTGCTCATGCAGAGCCGTTCCTCTCCCCCACTACTTACCGGTCACTCTTCACACGCCATTCGTTCCGTTCCACTCCTTGCCACATGTTGCACAACTATTGCTTACCACCGCCTCACTTAGCCTCTCCTTCGCTGAGCAGAGTATTCTTGTTAACGTGGCTTGGACAGAGCTCAAGCTTAAACAGCTCATTGGTAAAACTAACTGAAAGCACTCATGGCCAAATTGGTTGTTCACACGTACCAAAACAGACTGCCCTAATTTACAAACAATGCAGACATTGTTTGGCTTATTATTTACACTGCTTTCTTCTTCTTGCTGTAAAAATATTTGCCATGTTTAACACAAGTTCAAGTGAAAGTAAGCTACCATTGAAGCATCATTTGTCATCTTACCTTCCAGCCCCATAAAAAAATAACGGCCACGTTGTGATTAAAAAAGGGCTGCGTTGCAAGCAAGATTTTAAAAAGTTAAAATTTAGTAGCAAACTTGACTTGTGGATCAATTAAATGGGCTTAGCAATGAAACCCGAAATGTTCAGCTGCATTGTTATTTTTCAACTAACTGTACCAAATGATTTATTCTCCTGTTGGCGTCTCCCAGTTTTCACATTGGACTGTGCCCGCTGCCATCCTGATCAAAACTTTCCTTGTGGTTTTGGCAGCCTGCAAGAAGCTCGAAACATTGAACCCATGAAAATCAGTCTTGCAGTGGGCCGGAAGTGATATGAAGCTACCCGAGCTAAACGGAATACTGGCTCTTGCGTTTAGTAGAAGTGGCAAATGAAAGAGGCCCAGTGATGTAAGGGGGGTTGTCATTGCAACCACCCAGCTTTGATGGTTTTGTTGAAAGTTAAACCGAAATAATGAAAGGGGCTGTGCATTTTAATTTAGGCTGTCAATGGCCATCTATTGTGCTATTCTATGATGTCTGGGCCAGAAGTACCAATAGGGGCAAAACAAATACAACTCATAAAGGCGGAGCATTCCAGGTCACACATATCCTAAAAGAAGCTATGAAAAAGTTTGACCTGGAACATATTTTGTAGCCATTAGTATTTAATGCTATTTATTGCTTTGATTAAAAATGGCGTCATTAAAGAAGTTTACATACAAAATCATGATTATTAGTATTTAATGCTATTTATTGCTTTGATTAAAAATGGCGTCATTTAAAGAAGTTTACATACAAAAATCATGATGCCACCCCTGCCACAGCCTTTGCAAGACTCGGAAATTTGAAGTTTCTTGCTAGTCGATTTTTGTCTTTGCAGACAGCACACTCAGCGCCAAAAGGGAGAATTGACGGTTGGGCTAGTTGGTGTTGATGCATCGTAAGTAGCGCTTGAAACGGGACAACAGTAGAGAAGGCACACACGATAGCGCCGTCGTGTGTGTCTTCTCTGCTGTCATCCCGTTTCAAGCGACTTACGATGCCAAAAAAGGAGCCGAGAAATTTTTTCGTTACCACTTCAACAGCAGCGATACTGATGATGAGGAATAGAGCTTTTGGAAACCCGGGGGGGGGGGGGGCATCGTAGTTTGGCATGACCTGGCCTTGGTTGGCACAGTCGAGATCCTCATCACAAGATAGACCCCAACACCCAGCATGTCAGGCAGGCCACCCACAGCTCGTAGGAAAGGAGAAAAGGGAGGGTTTGGGGTTTGTTGGCTTTCCCATACATGATGGTACAAGGTGCTGGGCAAGGTGGCAGGTTACTCCAAGGGTAGGTTCCATCAAGGTTTCTATACGGGTTAGACATTGGTAGATCTCTGGGTGGCGGTAGCTTCTCTGGGAGCAGGGGCTATGCAACCTACACTCTAAACTTTTTTTCCACCCATATACTCCCTAGAGGTTCTTTTTCGCCTGTCCTCTAGTGATCCTCCTTGTAGGAGTTTTTTTACTACATGGAACAGGGAGGTTTTGTTTACCTCCTCAAAACAGGGTGTTTTTAGGTGATAGAAAGGAGGTAGTTAGGGAGTGTTAAGAAATGTTAGGGAGAATTTAAGGAGATCAAAATGGAGTATTCTTTACTTCCTCAAGGCGTTTTTAAGTGATGTTTATGGACTTTTTAGGCGGTTGAATAGGAGCTTATTATGGCTCCCTTGGGAAGTACTTATGTTATTTTAGGGGCGTTTTGAGGAGGTTCAAGGGAAGCATTTACTTCTTTTGCATGGAGTTTTACGTTTTGTAGGCCTCGCGAGGGGAGTTTTTAGGAGGTTCAAGGGAAGCATATATTTCTTTTGAATGGAGTTTTGCAAAGTTGGGGCGGTTTTGTAGGCCTTCCGAAAGGAGTTTTTTCAAGGCCACAAGGGAGAGTTTCTAGTTCCCTGCGGGAGTACTGATTTCACACGGTTTTGCTCGGTTTCAGGTTTATTTCAAACGAACTTTCGCATACAAGTTTACATGGTACATGGTGTACACAAGGAGGCTCCGAAATAAAAACTTAGGGCGACCTCCTATAAGAAAGCAAAAATGGTAAATTGCTAAAAACACGCCAGTTAGGAATGGAAGACAGCAATAGAATGCTAGTTGAACAAACCGTAGAATTAATATTACTACAAGAACTGGAAATACGCGAAAAACAAAGATAGGCGCAAACACAACCACATGGTAAGTGAAATCATTATATAATAATAGCGGATCAAGAACGCGTCAGTACTTATCAGAACTTATCAGAACGCATCAGCACTCAGTACACAAAGTGAAAAAAATGGTTGCAGTGGTTTACAACAACAAAAAAATTTCAGTTGGTGGTGAAATGAGCGATCTGTGTGCTAGTTGAACAAACTGTAGAAACAATATTACTACAAGAACTGGAAATACGCGAAAAACATATAGGCACAAACACAACGGCATGGTAAGTGACATCATTATATAATACTAGAGGATTGAGAACGCGTGAGTACTTATCAGTACGCATCAGTACTCAGTACACAAAGTGAAAAAAATGATTGCAGTGGTTTACAACAACAAATTTTTTTTCAATTGGTGGTGAAATGTGCGAGAGCTGTGTAACGATTTGATATTGAAAGGTAACGAGCATTTTGTAGATGGTAAAGGCACAAGAGATAAATGATGTAGGAGACAGACAGCAATGAGATGGCTATGGATAAATGAGTAATATAAAGAACGAGAAATATGCTGCGGAAAATACCAGTGCGTTTTGATAAAGACACAAATGCGCCAAGAAAAGTGACCCAGTCTGAGGGGTTAATTGCAAGGATATAGAACAGAATGGGTGGTATCGCGACAGCTTCTTCAGAGTGAGAAGAAAAAGCCATGTAATTCGTGTTTTTCCGATAATTTTGAGTTGATTCATTTGGCACCAGTTGCCAACATTATTTAGATAATTGTTTCAAGTTATATTAGTTGGTTAATATTATTGCTTCACTAAAAGATAGCTGTATTATCAGCATACAGAAGGGCCCATCAAATATCCCCTGTTCAGTAAAAAAAAAAGAAAACGTCAGAAACATAATACGAAATTCTTTAAACTACTATCCAATGATTACAGGATTGAAAACAAATAAAATATTGGTGAGGGATATTGATGCGATAAAAGTTAATTAGTTCTAAATCCTTCACACGTGGTTTGGTGCTGGCAAGGTCCAAAAAGGCATGTTCCACAAACGTTAGAGCTCTGTGTGCCTTCTTGGGATATTGAATGTTGAAAACCCAGAACGATGCAAACAGACTACACAGTCCTCCCAGTAAAGATGATGCAGTCAAGACACTCTGGCCATCGATGCGGAGGCTAATTTCCCCTTTCGCGGAATGCAGGCAGGGAGTCAAAGGAACATCTACCTGAAAAAGCAAAAAAGAAAAAAAAATGCCCCACATGTAAAATTCAAAACAGACACTATGGTTAAACGAACTTAATAATTCGGCACAGTAATAAAATTGTTATGCCAGGTTCCCTGCGAATTTCAGTACTTAAATTAGGAATGCAAAGGCTTCATAAAACCAAGTGCCAGTACATTAACCATCGTGGCTTTTGCAGCAATAAAAAAGATATTACTTCCGCACAATATACTCGAGCACAACTTTAAATGACAGTGAAGTTAAAATGCAAGTCTCTCTAGGTTGATAGATTAGCTCACGGGGAACACTATTATACCCCTCTTACACCTGGCATTTTTTTTTAAATAAGGTTGAAACTAGCAAAAACACGTTTTCACCGGAAGGGCTTAAGTGGCCTGACGCGCACAACTTCTTTCTTGGCTGCCGCTGGATGGTGCTACTCGTCCATACTTGGGGTGGCAGTACCGCTTTCCAAGGGAGCATGCGAGCTACGCATGAGAAAATCGTTCGACGCCAAAACTTGCGAGGCCTCAAAAGGCCAATGTTCTTCTTCAGTGAAGCGTAAATACTGATCACAGGTCCAATGGAGAAACATTTTGCTTAGTGGTCTCGAACGGCAAATGACAGGGGAGTTTGGGGAAGCATGAGCGATTTGACCGGAACTGACCAAACTGCTTGGTACGTGGTAATGTTGTATTCAGTTGCTTGTATACTGCTATTAATCACCGCTGCTTCACTTGCTTCCGGTTTATCCTGATGCAAACAGCGACTGCAGTCGTGTTTGCGTCACGCTTGATGAGCAGTTGAACAGCGATTTCTCAGCACTTAAGGCATCTTGGCACTAAATCAATGCTGAAATGGCTATGCGGAGGTCCGACTTCCGTTTGAAATCAACTTGCTGGTTGTCTTCAATGACCCTTTAACAACAAGTTACCCTTATGCCTCATCACTGCAACCGATTGTTCCTCCGTGTGGTGCAAAGTGTGTTAGTGTGTAACGTGAAACGAACCGTTTCTGTGATTTGTAGGACTGATTCTGCTATTAATTACTGCAGTGACAACAAGCTATGAAAGAAAATCCCGCCATCTCCACGAAGTGAATGATGATGAGAGGGGCGAATCTAAAATGCTTATCAGCAGACAATGTGACGCATTAAGTGCAAGCTGCTTTCATAGTGTGTGCATTGACATTAGGATATGGCCCCCTGGCAGAATGATGCGCTGCGCGAGATTTTGCCGTACCTAAAAGGACAGGCAACTCATTTTTACGGAGTATAGGATCTGTAAAAGGGTTGCGAGTTGGGCGAGTTGGTAATTATGCATTGCGAAAAATAAACTGCGCGCAAATTAACGAGGACAAGAACACATGAAGACGGCACAAGCGCACACTCGCAACTAGTTTATTATTGCACAATTCAAAGCTTTATATGCCCAAGCGCCCAATTGCCGCGCCCCCAATGCGTCACAGTTCTCGGCGCACTCAGCCGAAAATACTAAAAAACCGTAACAACAAAACCACAAAACGAACTTTGAGGCGCACGAAAGGCGAAAAATCAGCAAAGATAACCGCATCATACATGGATTAAGACCCCCCTCCCACCCCCAACACGCATTCCCAGAAGCACCGAAATAGCGCTCAATGTGCGTCTAAATATGCGACTTCTCGATTAAGCAGGGCGATAGAGGGATGACTGACACATTCGGAACCAGCTTTTCTGATGTGGCTGGCTTCTACAATTTCTCGCGTTTGCTGGTTCTTATGTCGCAAAAGGATGGCTGTGCGCTCAAACACAGGGACACAATCAGGTCTGCATGCGCGGCAATGAGAAGATAAGTGGCTCAGGTCACGTTGAAAAATGAAAAAAAAAAATATACGGTACTTTTAGACGTCGTACGCTCGAGTTTGTGACAACGTACCCGTGTGCGGCTCTGTCCTGAAGTTCGGAGAAATGCAGGCGGGTTGTGTTATATTTCTCGTCTTGCATTACGCTTTCTTTTATATATTAGCGCCCTCTTCCCCGACCTCTCTACCTTCCTTACCGCTTCCGTCTGACTGCGCTGATTTTCGCCAGCACGAAGTAACCGTCACGTTGCTTTGAAACGACGCCGCGCGCGACAAACGATTTTACCTCGAATGCCCTGTTACAAACCAGCCTACAAAAGAATGCGAACGCATACCCCAAAACCCACAAACAAGTAAAATAATACGAGTGTGCGCTTTTTTCTTTGCCCGTGCGCGTACGAGCGGTGAGCGGCACGGGTACCCGGGTACTTCGCTGTTAACCCTATCCAAACGTTTGACAAACGCATCGACTGATGAAAGACCACTTACCAGCGAGCTGTCCACACCTGTCGCCGTATCCAAATGCTGTTTGCGGCCGTTCCTCGTGTGACAGGGGCACATGAAAATCTTTCCACCAAATGGCACTACTAGTCCTTCACAAATAAGAAAAAACGACGGCCCAAGGCGAGGCTTGAAGCTCCGGCCGCGCCGAGTCACCGGCCGCGCTGCGTTGATAGCACAGAGGTTGTATACATCCGGGCAGCCAGTCGTGCCGCCAGGGCAAGTTGAGTCGCTGCAGTCGGGTGCGTTGGCGCGCTGGCACGGGAATTTAAATCGTCTATGTATGCGCAAGCAAGCGAAGCAGATGAACGTTGCAATTGTTTGCAACGGCGAGAACTGCCTCTTCGTTAGCAGCAGAGTTTGACACCACCTATCGCCAAAATAAACAGATTGAGACAACACGGCCGCGCTCTCTGCCTGTGATCGCGCTGGTTGAAGCATCTATACGGGTATACGTACGGTATTGGTTTTGTAGCTGCGTGCAACCGTTGCGTCCTGCTTACTCGTTCTAATTAGCATTAGGCCACGGTTGAAGTGCTGGTGCACGGAGACAACAGAAGACTAACATGGCGACCGCCCGCTTGAGATGATTACCTCAGATAGGGCGTTTATTGTGGACGTGGTAGTATACAAGGAACCGAACGCCATCTCACAAATGGTGTTAAGTCGTTCTAAATCCTCCCTTTTGCTACCCGGATGGGCAACGGTACTACCGTGGAGGTTCGTCCACTTCTTTAGATCATGCCTAGGGAGTACATTTTTTGCTATAGGTACTTTTCAGGGCACATTACTTGATTAAAACTCCATTTCCGGCTAGTTTGCGTTTACAGTGTAGATTATTGCTCTACTTTGGTGGTAGCAGGTGACCATGTTTGCATAAGTGGTCAGCGTTTCTACCGGGGGCAGATGCATGGATTGTCGCTCTTGGGTAAAAGGTGCAATGTACACGCACGTGGGCATCTTTTAGGGCTTTTACATTTCGTGTGAGTATCATGGGTATGGGTATCCACACAATTTGTTTTCGGAAAACGAATCATTTGGGTGATTTCGGCTGTTTGGCGATGCATCGCCATTTGTGGCTTTAGCAAACTACTTTAAACTGCATTAGCCCTAATATGCCTTCTCTTCGCGGCAGCTAGGGCAAGGCAACTTTCTCTGTGGCTTCTGTATGTCTTGATTGATTGTTTTAGGGTTAACGCGCCGACGCAACGGAGGCAATGAGGCGCACCGTAGTGGAGTGCTTCAGATTAATTTTGACCCCCTGGGGGATCTTTGACGTGCGCCAAAATCTCGTACGCACTGGTGTTTTTTGCATTTTGCCTCCATCAGAAAAGTGGGCGCCGGGGCGAGGAATCGAACCTGCGTCGTCGTGCTCAGTAGCACGCCTTAGCGACTGAGCCACTGCGGCGGGTCTTCCGTATGTCTTGCTTGAATGGTGAAGGCATTGGTTTTTTGGTCTGCTGCATTGGTTGTGCTGGCCATGTCAGAGCTAAATGTAGTGTATTGTCATTTTTGCCATACTTGCCGTTTGTTGCACTTGCAATGTTGCGAGCTTTATGACCTCGGTGCATTCTCGGAATCGGAGTTACTCTGCATTATTCTAAATGGACGAACCCATGCCTTGTATCTTGCGATCGCGGTGCTATTTTAGGGTGACCCTTTGTGTGGGTGCTAGCTTGAAGCGTCCAAGAGAAATGTATGATGGACGTCTTATGTGCTTCGAGGTGTTATAAAATTCTGGTTGGTGTAGTTGCTTCTACACTTTCGAGGGCAGGCTTTTACGTATGCAATAAGGTTACTCTTGCTTTGTTTCGAGGGCTGAGTACAGTATACTATAAGAGATAAGACTTGTGCGTATTGTTTAAAGCCCTAAAACTGATGCCGAGTAGATTTACCTATGCGTCTCCTTGAACAAAATATTCGTCGTTCCATCATGATACCGAACAGAAGAAGCAAGCACTCCTATGTTAACGAAATGCAAAGGGATCACAAGAATGAGATGGCATTGGTAGCATTTTTCCGTAATACTAGCAAGGAAAGGAGGCGCAGGGTATCATGATTGGTACTCTTAAAAAACATGTTCATTTTCTATCATGTAAAATTGAAACCCTGCCCTACATACGAGCTATCTTGTTCTTCTTTTAACCTTTTACTCTATCTCCCAGATTTTACTAATTGAATTTCGCAGCACCTATTGATCTTATTATTTCATACTCCCCCCTTATTGGCTTTGAGCCATTAAACTTGTTGCTGTTATGCTGGTATTAAAGGGGCCATAAAAAGAACTGGCCTTTGGTAACTCGGCTAAAATCAATCACGCCACAAAGACGTCTTAGAAAAAAAAAACACGTAAGAAATATTCAAAACTTTTGAAATATTAATCACCTGACATTTAACCAAAAGGTACAAATAAGAGAAGAATTTCAGGCTGGTATCATGTAACCCTTGAATACCACCTTGCTTTCATTAGTTGCTTGCTAGTCTAGCGCCAATCTTTCCCAATTTCACACTACAGTGATGATATATGTCAGCATAATACAGTTATGAGTGGGAAGACTACATGTCATCACTCAAGTGATATGATCAAAAAGAACTACAGGCTACGCTACAATTGCTGGCTTATTTTTTGGTGATGGTGTCAGTCGGTAACCACCATCGCACAAGAAAGATTCTGTGAAGTCAAAGAAATAGCCGGAAAGTTGCTGTGGAGTTGCCACTGGTTCATATGGTTTCGTTAATGTCTTGATTTTTTTTGTGCAGTTATAAAATTCGTACGTCTTACTGAGACGGTCTTGTATTTTGCCTTCATGGGCGTTTTAAGACACGGAAGTAAAGGGCTGAGGAAAGCACGGCCAATCGATTACATTGTGTTATTGAATTTGTGTTTTTCCCATAGTTGTTGAAGTTTTAGCTGTTGAAGTTTTAATTATCATTATTGCAAACACTTTCCTATATGACAGTGGGCGCGTAGGGTGGCCACTCGATTACAACTGGTGATGGATTCCACAAGGACAAAGTACGTACGCATGCTTGTAGTATTTTGTTAGAGATTCTACTAAATGCTATCTTGAACAAGTTCACTTGCTTTTTCTCTATTTATTTGTCAATACTCTCAGCCTTCGTAGAGGATTTTAATAAAGACAAGACTTACAAACAATACTTATAGCAACAGAGTATCAAGCAAACACTTTCTTGGGAAAGATGAATCAGATTTTATAAAGCAGACAGTCTTTCTTGGGCATTTGAAAGTGAAAATTTTGTCTGTCTGTTTGTCTGTCTCTAACTCAATTCAGCCACCCGCCAAAGTGAAACAGAAGCTGCGCAATAGGTTTATATAGGTGCCGTACAGCGCTCCAGAAGGCGACACAGAGCCCGCGACACCCAGCGCCCGCTTCGGCAGATATGTGCAACACTGGGTCGGTCCCCGCAAGCCAGTACGTTCCTGGCTGGGGGGTGCTCCTCCTTGCTTTCGGCAGCGCAGATGAAGCATATTAGTCGCCCCTTTTGGGTTAAAACGAAGTAAGAGATTGTACAGTAATCCTGCCACATATTGCAGGTGAATGAAGGAGGATTTAT
Source organism: Haemaphysalis longicornis (assembly GCA_013339765.2). Taxonomy (NCBI): domain Eukaryota; kingdom Metazoa; phylum Arthropoda; class Arachnida; order Ixodida; family Ixodidae; genus Haemaphysalis; species Haemaphysalis longicornis. Next base: position 13,564 of record JABSTR010003203.1, on the reverse strand, counting down.
TCGGTTGAATTCGCATATGAGAAGGCATATAACGGCAGCATAGGCGTGATGCTTAGAAGAGAAACGCTTGTACAGCCTGCCTGCGGGCAAAACGCTCTCAAGATCAGCATGTTTCGCTTCAAAAGAAAACCGTAATTTATATTGTTCAATCCACAAAAAAGAAGACTTTTTGTCTGCAAATATATCAAACGTTGCGCGATGTTCCGCGTGGGGTATTTCATCCATGTGAGAACTGGACCACAGGGGTGTTACATATGGGTCTTTGATCCGAATGTGATGCTCCATACATGTTAGGGCGTGAAAATCACACTTGTTTGTGTATAGCGAAAGTGTGCACGTTAATAAGTGCCGCTCCGCGGAGAAACTTTTGGGTTTCCAGGTGTAGATCAGTACGGCAGCTGTATACAAACACGCCCCGAAAAAACGAAACTTCACGAGAAGCCTATCACAGACATTTTATTGGGCGGGGGATGGGGTGGGGGGAGAGGAGGGGTAAGCAGAACATCTAATAGGCGTATCGGAATAAATTACGGAATATCCATATTCGGGTATTTTTCTCTCCGCTCCAACGGGTCCGGCATGAGACCTCTGTTAGAAAGAAATAGTGGCGCTTTTATTACCGTCAACAACTTCACAGTAGAAGTCACGGGAGAAAAATTTAGTTCCCAGAGGACACCCCTCACTGTGACCGAAATCACAATGGCATGGGATAAAGTTTGTCCTACTGCTCCTCCTCCCCAAAAGGGAAAATTTCGTCCTGCGTTCATATATTTCCAACTTTTTTGCGGCACGTCTTTTATTTATTTTTCTTTGCTTTTCAGTGGCTTAGACAACAATTTTTATTGTTTCTTTTGCAAGAAGAGGCGGTGATTCTATGCTATCCAATAGCTCGCGAAGCATTTTGGGAACGTTAACGCCTAAAAGTGTCCGCCCCATATGGGGTTATATGTATTAGGGCGATGTAAGCATGTGAGATATTAGACAAATCAGAGTATAACCGCTGGGTGATAAACTAAGATGTTATGGCTGTGTTTGGAGGCCCTTTTTGTTACCAAATTTAATGCGCACTTATGTGTATTTACCGCCTGCTAACCAGCCTACTAACAAGCTGCTCGTACACCACGGCAGTACGTAATCCACACGCATTGTGTTGGCTTTTCAGTTTCAGTAACCAGGCTTCGTATCTGCGAAAAAAAGAGTCGAATCCGCGGGAGAATGCAAAGCCTTGAACACACGCTTCCCAGTTGTGTTAACCTACTGCTCGGCAGGAAGGCGACAGCATTTTATTAGCGCCCCGTTTTATTTGGAGGCTTTCCCCTACTATATAACATTTCTGCATGACTTTGTTGCAGTATGTACTAGATATACACGCGTATAACGTTATGACAGACGTTTTTGCAAAGTTGCTTTGAGGGGCACTGAAGGCGGGCGGCGCGGCGGGACCGACCCAGTGTTGCCGCGGGTCTGCCGCAGCTGGCGCTGTGCTCGCGCGGCAAACTTCGCTGTCTGGAGCCTATACCCACAGCCAAATCTAAACCGTTCAAGTCTGGTGGCAATGTTCTCCACTTGTCAACATTGTTGAACTGTTGAACTAGAACAAAACATTACGCAAATATGAGGCAGAAAATCAATACCTAAATGATATTTGCAGTGCTACATTATGAAAAATTTATGGATGCTTTATTTTTGCAATAGCCAATGAAATACTGCATTCACTGCATTGAAAAAATTCGCTCCGTCGCCTGCTGTCGCCCGTGCCACTACAGCTTCTAGCAGCATTTGGAAACAGTTACAAAATGTTCCACTAGATAAGTTTCCACTTTCCGCTTGGAACGCATGTGCAGTAGGGCAAAGTGGTTCTATAAACGTTGAAGTAGGGCACCTGGATTCATGTGCGCCTCCGCCATACGGCTGTGCTGGCATCGAAGCACCCAGCCTGGGAGCAGTGGAACGCAGTAAATTTCAATTGACTTGAGCACACATCTAGCATGTTTACCTTGGGAGGAGCGCGGCAGGAGAGGAACAGCATGAAAGGTGAGCCGGAAAAGCGAAGGGAGGCATTTACTTGGCAAATGTTGATTAAAGACTAGTCTTTCGTCGACATTTGCAACGAAAAAAAGCAGATACACAGCAAATTTTTTTGGAATAGGTGTTCAGCAACACCAAAACCCTATTTGACTGAGGTATTCTGAATATGAAAATGGTGATCACAATTTTTGACTAGTGTAATACAGTGGTTTTAAATACAGTGTTTTTTATAAGTCTTTTTGCTGATCTTTATTTGTCAACAGATTTGCCTGCGTTAATGTGTAAAAAAACGGCGTTTTTGAAAAAAATGACCTAGTGCCAAAGGCTTACGTGAAGAGCAAGCAGCTCCTTGTCGCTTTTTACATAGCATCATTGCTTCAGTTTCAAAAAAAGCAATCAGGCAAGCCTGAATGACATTGCTGGGGCTGGTATTGCCAGCCTGATAAGTGGTGATTGCATCAGTAATAAGCTCATTATTTTTTCTCGTTCATCTGTAAGTGCTAAGGTGTTCATGACTTCCTGGGTACTTGTGAAGCATTTAGCTGGATTAGGGATCAAAATATGCCTGAAAAGCTTAAGAGCAAACTGATAAATGAACTGCTCTTAATAAATCTTCAGCAAAAAAGGTCTGATCTGAACAATGCACAACCAATTCTAGAGAAGGGAAATCTTGTATACTTGTGTACTGACACATTCTGCATGGCCTGTATTGACTGGACCATTTCGAAGTTTACGTCCTCTAACCCCTGTGTGTAGTCTAGCCTCATAGTTGTGCTGGTGGATTTTAAACGGAGTATAGTTAAATGTCATGTTGCTTTTAAGTTTTGGTGCAGGTACATCCCGAGTTTGTTCAATATTGCATGTATACCATAATAGTCATCTTGTGAACTACCATGTAAGCTTATTATAGAAGGCTACATCACTTGAATTGAGTGATACTTTTAACCAAAATAGTGGTGGCCGGAGTTGCATGTTTTGAAGCGCTGTTTCTGTGTGTGTGCCAAGACATAACTACGAGGGGCTGAGCTTTGAAGTTGTATCAGGCTGTTGACTCATGTATGCCTTTAATTGCTATTGATGCCGGCCGCTACTATAATGTAGGAAGTTGGCAGCTACGTATTCTCAAATGATGAGATGAAATGAGCATTTGATTTCAAACTCTTAACCACGCCACACTCATGGACCAAGGGCAGTCTGAATCTTTTCATTGACTATGTTGAGTGAGGTCTTCGGTGCACCAAGCACGTGGGTCACTGGACGCTTGCTGTCAATTGTAGGTGTGCCAGTAGAGTGTTTCAAGAGCTTGTGAAACACAATGGCACATTGCAGGGTTTTTTCACCTTAAGAAATTTGATGCAGAAAAAAATAGGTATACAGGTGCATGCATATGTACATTGTGCATTACTTTTCGCTGTGTGTAATATGCTCAAGATTATCTTATTCCCATATATTGCAACTTTTTGCGGTCTTTTGCAGTTTTGCACCTCTCCATTCTCTTTGAAATCTTAATCTGCAATGGTAGTGCTCTGGAGTTTTATTTTAACCTTACTTTGCTCACCTAATTGTTGTTCGGCCTTGGTGTTGTCAAAAAGCTTGCGTGTAAATGATAAAGCAAACCAGAAATCTTCCTCTTCGCATACATAGTCACAGATGAAAGCATGACAGTCAAGTCTGCTACGAGCAGTGGTGACGACTTGCCATAAAGGTAACTTACATGTTTTGTTCTGATGTCTGCCCACACACCAAAGTACAGTTTTTTATAGCTAATAAGCACTGTGAATGTGGTGCGATATTGCAGGGCAGTAAATGCCTTTGAGCAATGATTTCTCCCCTATGGCCACATTTTCTGTGTTTTGAAACAGAGCAAAATGTGCTCTTAAGAATGCATATGGAGCTCAGACACTTTATAGAGGCAATCATTTTGTTGGTTGTGTGGTTAATCTTTATGAATGCGTAATGAGCCTAGTCACTTGGAGCTTGTTTAGTGGCTAATTCGTGTTGATTATTCACTTTACAGAGGTAATCCTTTTGTTGGCTGTCTGGTTAATTGATGTCACTACTTTGTCAGCCATCTGGCGTGCCTTCCTTTCCAAGAAAAATGGGTTTGATTGTCACTCTTCTCGCATTGTCCACTGACTTGCCTTTAAAAGATAACCAGGCCGCAACACTACAGTTAACAGATTGGAGGTACAATTTCAGTGTAAGTTGGGCAGAAATGTAATGTTTGCAGGTTTAAATTATGGTACTTAGCCTAATAACATTGAACCTAACAAGTTCACTGAGTATCTGTTGCTTGAAGGCTAAACACTAAGAGAAATCAAACATTGTGATGAAGCCACATAATCCTGGGGAACATTCACTTGGGTGCACTATAACACCTTGCGAGGTACTTTGTACCTGCAGAAAGGCGTCAACCAACATTTGCATAAAAGTAATGCATTTTGTTGTGAGCTGATAAAGTTACAAGGCACAAGCAAACCTTAACACATCTTTTGGTTATATTTTGTTGTGCAGGTGGCCAAGAAGAGTTGCAGAAGCCTGGAAGCAACCGCAGGCAAAAATGGGGTCTTGGGCTTGCAAACATTGCTAAACACTTGTTATTTGAAACATTTTTGTTGCACTGCAGACTTTAGCTCATTTCTCAATTTTTTTCTAAAGATGCAGGCATAAAGTTCAAACGTAACTTCAATATTTTGTACATTTTTACAGGTAGTTGCAATTACAAGTTTTTATATATATCAAGTTTTTTGCGCCTTGTGAAACATGCTTGTTTTTGCAGTTCTAGTACAAACAGCTCATTTCTCATTTTTTCTAACGATGCAGGCATCAAGGGCAACCATAACCTCAATATTTTATGCATTTTTACAGGTAGTTTACAGTTACAAGTTTTCATAAATATCAGGTTTCTTGCACCTTGTGAAACATGCTTGTCTTTGCAGTTCTAGTACAAACAACATCTTCTGTACTAAATGTGATCTGAGAATTGTTTTAATTGTTCACCATTTTGTATTTCAGTGCTCTACGAGTAGGTTGTTTCTTGTACGCTGAATAAAGTGCTCCATCAGGAAATGCCTGATTTTCACAAAATTGTGCTCACGATTCTGTAAAATTAATGACCCTCTTGAAAAAGGGGTGTATGCAAAGTTGACCTCAGTGAAAACAAAAATCAAAAAGTAATGACTCCAAACAAAATGGAAAACGCCTGCCATAATTAACACAACGAAAAATTACCCCCGTCTCTCCGCGAGGGAACCCTAGTGTGATGCGACGCATCTGGGGGTTCAATTGGCGTTTCCATTAGGTTGATTCTCTAAATCACATGAAACGTGTTGTGAACGCGTAGGATGCCTTTCCATCACATGCGGGTGTTCTCATACGCGGGACGATGGGAGTAATTTACATTTTCATGTGGCTTCCATCACCTCTTCATCGGAAGAATCAAGTCAAGCACGAAGTAGTCAAGCACGAAGTAGTCAAGCAAGGTCACGTCAAGTGCGAGAGTGAGCGCTTGACTGAACCGCCGCGGCGCGATACCCGCTTTATATTCCCAGCGCTTGAAGGAGAGGAGACAGCGGAGGAGAGAGACACATGCGCGCGGGAGCAGCTGTTAACGCAGCGAAGCGCGCGCCAACCAAGCACAACCACCTCTCGTTATGCTAATGAGCCGGAGTGAGAGTGTTGCGCACAGCTGTGGGAGAAACAAACGGAGGAGGGATGCGGACGTACGCCGACGACGCAGGAGGGACATGCCTCAGAGAAGAGATGCGTGGCATTTAAAAACATGGAAATGAAAAACCATCGGTCGACCAATACAAAACCCTTTCAGTTTGCTGAGCTTTACCTAACCACAACTGTTTGGTATATGTTATTTTAAATCATTGTTCTCCGAGTATTGGGAATGTTTGTTTCTCAGTGGCTGGCCACTCTTCTATAGATCAAACCATGCGTGGCCTACCCATCTGGCGCTAAGTTAACTGCTTGACGAGAGCCTGACCTGCAATGTGTATGATGGGAGCAACAACTGACAGGCTCCCATGGTGGGGTGATATTGCGCGACACTTGTGTACGCGTGTCCATGCCAGCTGTAAATGGCAAGCTAGTGGTGACACTGAAGAGCATTTGGACATTCAGGCATTACAAAACCAGGGTGTAGACTGGCATTATGTAAGAATATTAGTGCATATCTACAATGGGTTCACAGCTACCATCGTCGTCCAATCTCTCCGATGTTATTCATAGCATGTTTACAAGAAGTATTCCGAACCTTGTATTGCGAACAGGTGGGAGTAAAGGTTAATGGAGAATACCTCAGTAACCTCAGATTTGCTGATGACGTGCACTGCTAAGTAACTGGAGGACGAACTGCAAAGCATGCTTACTGCACTAGACAGAGTAGAACCGTGGGCTTGAAAATTAATATGCAGAAAACTACAGCAATGAACAATATCCTTGGGAGAGCACAGTAGTTTGAGATAGGTGGTGAGGCAATAGAAGTGGTACGCGAATATGTTTACTTAGGCCAAGTTGTGACCCTGGATCCCAACTTTGAGGCAAAGATAATTAGAAAAATAAGAATGGGGTGGAGGGCATTCGGCAGGCATTCTTAGATAATGAATGGCAGCCAACCATTGTTCCCGAAGAAGAAAGTGTACGATTGCTGCATCTTACCGGTACTCGCCTGAGGGCAGAAACATGGGGCCTCACTAAGACTGTTCCACGCAAATTGAGGACGACTCAGAGGGCAATGGAACGGAAGATGATAGGTGTGACATTAAGGGACAAGAAGAGAGCGCAGAGGGACAGGGAACAAACGCGTGTTAAGGACATATTAGTAGATATTAGGAAGAAGAAATGGACGTGGGCAGGGCATGTAATGGGAAGGCAAGAGAACAAGTGGTCATTAAGGGTAACAGAGTGTATCCGTAGAGAAGGCAAGCGTGGCCGGGGGCAGCGGAAAGTTAGATCGGGAGATGAGATCAAGAAGTTTGCAGGAAATAATTGGTCGCCGTTAGCACAGGATGAGTAATTGGAGATTAATGAGAGAGGCCTTTGCCTTGCAGTGGACGTAGATAGGCTGGTGATGATGAAACACCTCAAATCATCATCATTAGAGAATGTGGATTAAGTTGGCTTTCAGCAAAATATTTCACCGTATGCACCACCAGCTGCACTAGTGAGGCAAGACTAGCATTGCTTCCAAAAGAAAGTTTATGCTTTTGGTACATAATGAACCCCTGCTCGGAAAATTTGCCCTAGGATAAAGAACGAGTTTTGGTGGTAATGTCAATGAATAAAATACTTGTCTGGAGTACATACGTATCTAACCAATAATCGGGGTATTCGAACCATCACCAGTCAGCATGCAATTAAAAAACCTTTCTATTAGAAAATGTTGAATATACACTGAAACAAAATGATATATGCAAACACAAAGCTTGCTAGAGCGGTATAAGTGCCGAACTACTTCGCCTGCATATTTTTCACCTTTGTCACAGCCGTGTGCATTTGTGGACACCACAATTGTTCATTGAGCCTTGACACTACTTGTGTGTGCAGGAAGGCTTGAATTTGGTCGTAAAGGGTGAGCAGTTAAACTGAGCTTCAACAGGTGACGCCAGCGCCGCACTCGCTATGACGGGCCTTTAGCACAGGCCGGTTTCATCTTCCGCCATAGGCTGGCATGATGCTCAGCGATGTGTGCAGTCACAAAATGTAGAAATTACGGGGGAAAACGTGTGCCAAAGTCATGTACCAGCTGCGATCGGGACCTCAATGCGTGGGACTAATTCCCATGCAAGCCTCACTGGCTGCAACTTCACAAATACTGTGTGTGTGTAGCTTTTCGCAATGCACCACTTCTGCACAATTTTCCTTTCGAGTGAAAATTTTGTTATTGCATGTTTTTGTAGAGTTTGGAATCTCAGAAGAGTGGAAATAAAACATTACGCTGATAGTGCAAGTATTTATCAATTTACAGTCATCACAACTGGGTCAATAGTTAATTCAGGGGTGAGACAGCTGCGCATATTGCGCCTTTTTGATACAATTCCATTTTCCTGCGCCAAGCTGCTCCAAAAACATGACAATTGCGAAAATTGCGCCAAACTGCTCCAAAAGAGCCTGAAAGGCACGGATTTTGATGCTCATGTCAATTCCAGTAGGGACGAAAGCCTCCCGCATCCCAGTGACCGCTTTTATTGGCGGTCATTTGCAAACACAGAAATGGCAAAAATAGAAAGACTGAAGAAATGAAGCAAACGATAGCTTCTAAAACACGATTGGCTTTCTGTCCGGGTTCGCTGAAACGCCTTCCCGATTAAGCACCGCTGTGGCTACAAACATGGCCGCCGCCTGATCTGCCTGCTACTGCCTACTTCACGCGCTCACTGCGCATCGCCGATATTTTCCCTGGTTTATTTTACGCTATCAGCTGGGTTCCAGTCTATTCATTCTATCAATTGTGGCTCTGAACAGTGACGTTAGTTGAGATTGGTGCGAGATTACGAGCAGTGCGCGGCTCGTAAAAAAAGTTTGAAATGTCGGGTTTACGACTTCGGCGTGCTTTGTCCTTGAGTGCGAAACGCGGTGCGTGCATCTATAATCGGGTTCGTGAATTTTAACTTTTGGCTCGTTGTGGTGTTATAAAATGCTGAGGTGTTGCTATGCTTCGAAGCACGATCGCGAGCCTCGGCCCGGGAGGGAACGGTCGGCACTAAAGTTGCGGGCTGCGCTGCGGCCGCCGCGACCTGTCCAGGCAGCGCCCAATAGCTGCAGGAATGCATGGTTGCCATAGCACGGACTAATAACACTTGATGTATGCGAAGTGAAATTTAATGCCCAAAAACTAGGTGGCTAAACAGTAACGCTACTCAAATGATCACCGGGTGGACGTGCGCCCCACGGACTGCAACGGGTAGGCTGGTTGGGCTATGCGACCGTTAGCTCGAAGTTGCTCAACTGTTGCCGTGACTACACTCGTTCGTACAACGCACCCTGGGATTACAAAAATAATAATTTTAGCATTGAAAACGGTAAAAAAACACGCCACAATTGCAGAGCCCTTAAATTTGATAATGTTAACGGCAGTTTTGTTGTCAGTGTTGCGTACAGCCACAACACAATCTCACCAGTTAGGAAAAAGGTAGTGCAGTTAGAACTTTGTGATACTCTTTAAAAATTTTTTCGCGTAAGGCTGTTTCAGTGTTCTGTGTCAAAACTGATTTGAATGTGTACTTGACCCTTCAAATTGCTGAAATTGTGATTTTTAAGCTCATAAGGCGATGTATTAAATGTCCCTACCTGCTCCAAATCAAGCTTCTTCTGCTCCAAAATCGAAATTTTGCTGCTCCGAAAACTGCTCCCAAATCTCTTTGGGCTGTCTCACCCCTGTTAATTAATTTTTTATTTCAGGTAAAAAAGGAGTTTTCTGTTTTGTCTAAAGGCTTCAGCTACCTGAGGATGCAGGAAAGAATATAGCTGGTAGTGCAAGCTGGTACGTATCTGACAACCGCGATTTCAGTTTCTTTACCCGCCCTGTCGCCATACCCTGTGTCCACTGTAGCTTTTTCTTTTCATATCCAGCCGCACAAAAAAGCAACAACGGTGATGTCTATTGCAAAAGGCATCCTAAATAACCCTTGCCCAGAAAACGAAGTTTTAATTTTGTTCTAAAGTCGCTAGAGGACATTTTGTGTGGTGTCGTCGAATGATGACACCAGAGTTTAAAGGGTTAAATTGTTTAATTTCTGATGAGTAAAGCATCATCTGCGGCCGTAAAATTTCGAAAGGCGTTGTAAAATGAAATTTTTTGAATAAAACAAACTTGTGTTCTGTCTTATGGCCCTTATAGCTGGTGACGAAGAAAATATTGTAGACAGGCTAAATGACTTCCTGAGAATAGTAATCAGTCAGCAGCAGCTGTAGGAGGAGCAGCATTTAAGAAAGAACTGGCAAACACTCAGAAAACGAAGGAACGTCTTGCAAAACATAGTCCCCGAAATTGTTGAGTACGGTTGATGAAATTGAATATCCGGAGTTGTCCAGGTTGATTACCAGAAGTACAGCGGATAGCATTCGTGCACACTACATTATTAATGATCAAGGAAACGCTGAAGGATGGATGACGCTTAAAAGCAACTGCGAAGAAACTAGTTGTTGGGGAAGACAGAATGTATGCGCTTAGAGTCACACAGGCCAAAATTGCCCACAGCATGGACGGGATACTACAGCAGATGTGCCAAGTTTTGCGATTTCGTCGTAAAGTGCCTGTTTTCAGCTCCTTTTTACGAGTATCGTAATGACAAGTATGTTTTTTACGATTTTTTGAGTTTCGTGCCGAAAACGTGGCAAAGTTGGTCCATACAATCCAATCTACTAGCTGCATCTCGCCGTTTCACGCATTCATGCTGGGCTGGCAACACTGTATCGGCTTGTATCCAGCCAAAGTCGAAGACTATTCGAAATGTGCTTGCTTTTCTTTGTTTCGCCGTGTGCTTCGTGTGGTGCGTTGTGTGAGTTTTTTTTTGCTGTGCTGACCAACGTTGAGTACAATATTCAACCACTCAGAGAGATGATAATTTGTAGAACTATTTGTTAAATTGAAATCGTGTTTTATTTTTGTTTTTTTTGTTACTTATGATTACATCTGTGTTACGTGGTCCGTCCTCCATGCCTTGTAACGGCTTCCTGCGCCTTTGTCAAGCTGCTCGAGCAGCTTTTAGCCATGAAGTCGTCCAGATGCTTCTGGGAAATAAACTGAACTGAACTGAGCCTAGTAATTGGCAGCCAGACAAACGCAGAGCTTGTAAAGCCTGAAGAAAGAAGCGGGGGAGGAGTTTTTTACTTCGTGACGGCAACAGAGTAGGTACATGATCTTGCAATTTCCTCTGAGGTGTGACCTGTTGAAGACTGAAGTGGCAAGGCTTGCTTCCATTGAACATGCCAGGTTTGCTGATTCAAGTATCTAGTGAACCGCTTCCCAGTGCTTGTACCAGTTCAAGAGGGGCAAGGTATCAATTCTGCTCTAGACGACAATCGGCGCAGAGTGCAGTGGCGTGCGGTCTCCGATCTGCCAAAAGTGGATGGCACTTTGAAGTATGCTAAACTTGCGAAAGTTATGTTGGGGGTCTTGACACTTCCCGCATAGCAATGCGGAGTGTGAAAAAAACTTTCAGCAAAGTCAGAAAGGCGCACACAGTTCCGTGCCTGCATGTCCGTAAAGACAGTTGAGCATCTTATTGTTGCAAGATGTGCCAAGGCAGCAACGCCCCACTTCCAAGATTTAATTTGAACATTTGGTCTGTATTTTGTGATATTTATTTTATCCTATGTCATATGTATCATATGTCCTTTCATTATATCATTATCCTATGTCCTATGTATTTTTATTCAAGCGAGTTTCTGAGGAATAAATAGGCATTTTAGTATTTTTGTATGCAATTTTAGTATTTCTTGGCATCTTCTGTATTACGTGGAGCAGTGTGAGGTTGGCAGGTCTGCTACAGCAAGCTCTTCAGAGCAAATCTGCTTACAACGTATTCGTATACAACACCGATTTCTAATGCTCGATTGGTCTTCGCATCTGTGCCATTGAATAAACTTTTTAATAATGCTCGGTTGGTCTTCCCGTGTGGGCCATTGAATAAACTTCCTGTACTGCGGATTCTGTTGCAACATACATTCGGATATAACAGACCAATTTAAAATTGTTAGCAAGTCCATCTTTGCAACTGAACTGGACTTTCAAGTGCAGACAACCTTCCATATAATACGTTCCCGGTGTTTGTGTTTTTACTTTACGGTAGTTATCAAACAAAAAACAATTCGGAACAAATTAAAATAACGGAAGTAATAGAAGGGAATTTTTTCGCCTCCGCTTGCTGTATGCGCAAGTGTAATTTCCTGGCAGATAATTTATAGGATATAATTTAACAATGTTTAGTGGAAAAAATTGGCGTTTATATATGAAAGCTACCGCCATTGAAACAAAATTGTAAGCCCATACAATATAGGTGGCTAAATCTCCAAGCTAGCAAAAGACTTCAATTACCACTTTACTTATATTCACTTTGAGAAATGGATATGAATTTAGGTTGAAGAAGTGAAAGAGTAATAAAAAATGAATGAATGAAAAGATTAAGGGTTGCCATACAACAGGAGCACAGGAAATGTAAACAACTCATGCATGTCATTCTGTGGCATCATAGTGTCGCAACAGGACGAAACTGCTAAAAACCCTAAGTCCTCCCGAAGAGTACAAGTAGCAACCTGTTTCACTTGTAACTGAATCTTGAGACATGACCATTATACTTTTTGTCATGATTTAGCCCGCGTTCGTGAACCTGGGAGGGTAGGGTACCCTCCAGCCGAGTGGCGACATGCAGCGTTCTGGTGATGACGGTGACTGACCGCGAGCAGCCGTGCTCGGCGGTGTTTATTCTTCGGCCACAAACAAGGTTGCCCACCGAGCCTGGTGGGGCCACTGAACCTAGCGGCCAACGAATATCAGGGTTGGGGGGCGCCACACACTTGTCACACACCCCTCACCCCCAAGTGTGATTGTCCACACAACACCTAAACTCCACCTGTCACCCCGGCGAGTAGCGATCCGGCGGTCTCCGCAGTCTCTCACTCCGCCGAGCACAGGTGTCGAAGCAGTTGTGGCAGCATTGGGTGCGCCTGTGTCACTCTCGCACCCGCTGTCAGCCTTGCATGTGTCACCAGACTTGCACGTGGCGCCACAGTGGCGCGAGTAGCACCAGCCCCTGGTACTGTGCTGGCAGCGGTCGGTGTAGTTGGCTCCCCTGCCTGCTGGCTTCCTGGAGGGGTGGCTGAGGTTGCCAAGCGAGGCCTGACATGGTCAGCATGCCGGTGCCACGTGGTCCCGTCCGACATGGGACGAGCAGCGACGACGCACTGGCAGGAAAGACCACATGCCCGGCAGACAAGGGTGGACCAGGCCGGAAGTTCCTTGTGAAGAATGGAGCCCCAGACTCCGGCAAAGGCCCAGGACGGCAACCTCGGTCAGTCGCCAGCTTCTGCTTCAGCTGCTTCAGGAGCGCTGTGGACCGGAGGTCTGGGTGCAACACTCCAATGGTGTCTTCACCATCCTGCCCAACAGGAGCTCGCAGGGGCACGGCCCGTGACGTCGTGGGGTGTGGTCCGGTACTGGAACAGAACCGGGCAACCTGCGTCCAGAAATCCCCAGCCTTGTCTTCTTGAGCTTGTCTTTCAATGTTTGCACCACCGCTCGGCAGCACCATTCGACGCAGTGGTGGTACGGCGGAACCATCATTCGACGGATTCCGTTCTTCGTCGGCCAGGCCAGGTACTCCTCACTGGCGAAAGCGGGACAGTTGTCGGACACGATGACGTCCGGCACCCCTGGGCTGCGAAGACTTGTCGCAGCGCCGCCGAAATGGTTGCTCCTTCCGAGGAGTGGTGACTGGCAGGACCTAATACCCACTTGGAGAAGCTAGACCTCCTAGTGGCCCTTGAAGGGGCCCCCGAAATCCACGTGCAGGCGGGACTAGGGTCT
>JABSTR010003202.1:0-30726 GCA_013339765.2 Haemaphysalis longicornis | reverse complement strand
GCAGTTAGGAATTTCAATTTGTGATATGTGAGAGAAGGTCATTTGTATCCTAATGAAGGAGGGAAAGCTGGGCGGAATGTCGCAAATGAGATTATCACATAGCGCGAGAGGTTTTCGGTAACAGTGCCAATGCCAGAAACAATAAGGCGCCCTGGGTTGTTCACGTTGTGAATCTTTGGAAGAAGATAGAATTTACCGGCTACTGGCTTAAGGGAATCAGGGAACGAGCCGTGGTTTCATTATTGTTGTATTTTTAACAAGCTCAGCAAGTTATCTTTGACAATTTGCTAATAGTCTTGAGTGGGATCATTGGGTAGTGCTTTATAGAACGTCGATACTGATAGTTGCTTATTGGCCTCGTTAACATAGTCGGTTTTGTCAAGGATTACGATTGCGCCTCCCTTGTCGGCAGGTTTAATAGTTATGTCGGGACAGCTTGCGAGTTCCTCTAGGGCTTTCTTTTCATTTGTAGTCATGTTGTGGTGGGAAGAAATTTGTGTTTGGTATGCTTTTCGCACATCGCGTTGGACAGCTTTGATGTACATGTCGAGGCAAGTATCACGCTGTGTGGGAGGGATCCAGTGCTTATAGCTAGGTGGGTTCTGCGGGCTTCTTCCGCCGCGGGGTGATCGTAGAAGTATTCTCGAGCCTCATGTTTCTGGCAAATTTATCGAAGTCCTTAAAAAATTGAAATTCATCAAACCACCAGTAGCGGGCAAAAGTTTAGGCCTTTGACAAGACGTTCATCTCAGCTGGGGAGAGGGTTATACTTAAAGGTTCATTACATTCCCGGTAAGGTTTTCTTTTGTGACGGCAGGCGAGGGAAAATATTAGTACAGGGGTTTACCTGAACTGTTTGGGTGCAGTAGTCGAAGCAATTATTACAGTCGTAGTGACATTATCGGCCGTATTGTCAGAGTGGGGGCAGTTACTAGTGCCGGAGCTTGTTAGGTTCTTACGCGTGTGGCCAGTGTTAGAAATCTTATCTCGGTTAAACTTTCGGTCTTTCGTTCGGGATATGGCGGAGGCCGTCTTAGATTCGTAGTTGCTAAAAGGTTCAACTCTCTTTTGCTTAGTTGTTAAGTAGTTCCTCTTTCTTTCGGAGAGAATGTGCCGTAGTTTTGTAGTGATTAAGGAATATTTCAGTTAATTCTAAAGATCCTTTATCGAGTACCTGTTTCCACTTATTCATGTTTTACGGAAGAGTTTGGTAGTAGCAGGTTTATTCTAATCCTAAGACCCCTGGGAGTGACCGCGGCAGTCAAGTACTGTGCAAGTGGAATAAGTGGAAACAGGTACTCGATAACAGATGTAGGGAAAGCACGTAAAAACATCAAACTCGGCGGGCATGTGTTTCTTTTCAAAATATTTGTTTGTTTCAAGGTAATAACTTATAACAACATTTTAGTCCTTTTCTTGGCATTCTTGACTGCTACCCTGATTTGTTTCTCTCTCTCTTTCGATGCTTATGTATACATATATAAAGATATACCTATGGTGAAGTCGACTGAAACGCCTGGTTTATGACAGCGAAACTCTTCTTCAGGGCTGTTTTTCAAATGCTGTGAAAGGGGATGGAAAGAGGATGGTGGAAAATGGAAGGCCGCATGTATGCATGGCCCGCCCTGACGACGCGTGGTCCCTGCGCTATACTTTATATTCGCTGTTCCCCTTTGTGCTCGGATGTACATCTGTCTCGTCTTGATGCCACATCGGCGAAACACAGCGATGTAACGAAGCTTTGCCGCATGTCGCGCGAATCTGGGACAAGAATTTCGGGGATTTGGTTGCGTTTGCGATGGCATTCTTCGGGTGTTCGTCGGTAGGCAGTGCGATTGTCATACTTAGGTCTCTCTGCGTCGGAGGGTCCGCGTGGTGTTCTCTCCGCTTTTCAAGGTAACTGGTGAACGGGTATGGTGGCCGAACTGGCGTAGACGGCGGTTCGAGCGGTTTCTTGTTTTGCTTCGCAGGTCCGTGAAGCAGAGTTTTTTTCATTGTACACACTATCCCTGCGCCGCGCTTGCACAATCTGCGGCCGCAGGGCCCCCATATTTCTAACCCATTGCCAAGCTTTTAGCCGCAAGAATGAGAGCCACACCGGATCTTTATTGATGCCGTAGGAGAAAGCCTGGTATCTATGAATTAACTAGGACTCCCTTAGTCGCGTTTCGGGGAGGAGCTGAGCCGGATTGGTGGAGAGTTATTCCGGTATACTCAAATAAATTGCTCGGCGGCGCAAATGTGTTAATAATGAGAGATCCGACTGGGAAGTAACGTGTGTGGGGTTGAATGTAAACCGGAAGGCATCTTGGTCAACCAGTGAAGCCTTTTCCACACACTGCACATTGTAGCCTGTACTCAACATCACTGGAATCACACACGAGGCTTTCGTTTGTTCACGAGAAAATTTAGAAAATCCATATTTGCGTTGTTGGTCAGGGTTATGGAGGAACAAAATTTACAGCACGTTTTTCCCCCGGACTCTCGTTTAACTCTAGAAGTATAACTCTTTATTTTTGTCTCTACGATGCACGGCACGTGTGGTTCTGGGAAAATAGTGACAAGTTGTCAATTTGTCTTATCATATTACCAGGCTTGCTCAGTTTATTATTACTTGCGGCATCTTTGCATCGTATGTTATTAAGTTAGTCCTAGAATGATTCTTTGTTGTGCATGGCTGTCCTAATGCTAACTGGTGCTCTTCTCGCGGGTCCTATGAATTGCGTCATTTAATAAACTTTTGGAATATTTTGATTTAGTAGAGCATCCTTCAGATTTTGCGAGTACTTCTCAAGTTCCTGGAGATCAGAACCAATTCGGCGGTACAAGTAAGCCAGCGTGTATGCTATTCCAACTTTCTATCGTAGTGATGTGTTTCGTGTCAAATACAAGTATTGTCGTCAATGCGTGGTTTTTTTTACATGGTGGTCAAGGGGAGTTGCCAGGTACATGAAAGAATCAATCCAAAAAATGGATAGTATCCTGAGAAATTCGTCGGCCATCTAGATTGATTCGTTTAGATACTTGAAATTGGAATGAATTCGAGAAGACTCGCTTGGTATTGATGTCATGCTATACATATATTCCAGGATACGCCTGTAAAGGAGTGGTTTGTTTGGTGTTTCCTAGTGAAAACAGTTTCAGAGATGCCGTAAAAACATTGGTATAATTTGGAGCCATGATATTACCTGTTGCCATTCCACTGATGTTTCTTTATAATTGATCTAAAATACTTACGGGCCCACATTGCAGGGCAATGTGTTAGCGGGATAACAAGGTGTGAGTGTTGCAACAGCATTGTAACATAGCATAAAACTTCGAATAAAAAAACAACCGGAACAACAAATAACAGGTTCAATCCCAGTAAAAAAAAAGATAACGCAAAAAAAAGGTCATTTGAACTTGCACATCTGAAGAAATACGGATATGCACAATAGAACTTAGAGAAAACGATTTGAACAAACGCAGCCAGACGTTATCTATAGCAGAGCACAAGGCAAGTTGTTCTCGTTTTGAAATCTCAGTACTGTAAAGGGCCATAAAAACCGAGTTTTATCTCGTACTTATAAGGACATTATGCAGCACAAAAATGCAGGAGGTCACAAAGTGTTAAGCCGTAAAAAATACAGGAGGTGGCACAGGGTACAGGATACAGGTGGCTACCCAGGTGTAGCACAAAAAGCTGTAAAAAAGCAGACTATGTTTCTATGACTAAACGGAACAGTGCAGAAGTTGCCGAAATTTTTTGGGGTCGGATGCAGATGCACGGTCATTCGGAAGATCGTTCCACAAGCGATGACGCGAGGAAGAGGTGATTAGTTGAAGGTGTCGGTTGACCCATACATTCGCGTGAAAATTAAGTTCTTATGCAACCCGCGAGATTTGAACGAAAGTATATTGAGTTGAAGTGGGAATGTTTTATTGCTGCAAACATTCTTATGTAAGAGGTATAGAAGAGAAATATCCAGCGAGTACTTAGTAGCTAAAGAGAAACGCCGAGCCTAATTTAGGTTACGGTGCTGTGGTGGGCATAATTTCGCGAGATAAATTGGGCCGCCAGATTTTCAATCGTTTGAAGCATATTGATTAGATAATTGTGGCATGAGTACCAGATGAATGCGATGAATTCAAGTAGTGGGCGAACAAAGGTCTGCTAATCTAGCCGACGAGCATGGGAGGCACAGCTATGCTAGTTGCGGCGAAAGTATCATATTGATTTGGATGCATTTGTACATAAGGTGGTGATATGGTGTGACCAGGAAAGAGTTTGTGTGAAATAATACTAAGTGACTTGTAGGACGATGCGTGCGACAGACGTTAATCCTTAATCCTGTATGAATAGCAATAAATATTTTCCCTTCGTGTAAGACGTAATTTTGCATTTTAGTTTGTTTAGCGACCTCAGCCATTTTTTTGCACCAGTCAACAATCTTGTTGAGGTCCCTTTGCAGTGTTAACTGGTCGTCGGAACTACGAAAATGTGCATGCGAAATGTGTTGATTGGCAAATCATTAGTATAAAAAAACAATAGCAGGGCTCCGATTGCGCTCTCCTGCGGTACACCTGGGGTTACGCGGGAAAGGAGGAATTGGAGATTGTTTGTTATTGAACTGCTCAGTTGCGAAAGTTTTGAGGCCAAGATGAATTGAGCAGGTCTAATGGAAGTAAAAATAACTTAGAAATCCGAATAAATGCTTTTGAAAAATCGGGAAAAATGAAGTCAGTCTCAATGTTATTGTTCATGTTGCAATGTATTTCGGACGAACTTTTTAGCACTGTGTTTAGCAGCTGTGTTGGTTTGGTGTTGGGCTAGTTGGTATATACACATATTGCACAAATACGCTGAACTTAACACGACGACGTCATGATAAAAAAAAATGACACGCGAAACGGTAGATGCGCATCTACCGCTCCGTGTGTCCTTTTTCTTGATCGTGCCGTCTTCGTGTTAAGTTCAGCGCTGTTGTTACATTATGTGTAACAAGAAAAACCTTTCACAAATCCATTTTGGTTGGTAAAAAAGAAGTGGTTGGATTTAGGTTCACGAAAACATGAGAAATATATGTTCACCAAGTTTGCAGCAGATGCACGTTAGAGAGATTTCACGATAACATTTGGGTGAATGTTTATCGCCGGATACAAACGCTGGGACTATTTAACCAATCTTCAAGTCAAAGGGAAGCTATCATGCAAATTTAGGATTGTGTGAAAAGGCGATACAGGATATTAACCGAAACAGAAAGGGTGTTTTGAAAGCTATCGTATTTATATCATCAATACCGGCTAAAGTAGATAGCTTAAGATTATCGACAAGAAGTGCGATACCCTCAGGCGTTATTTTACTAGGTTGCATGTGCTCTATGTTAAGATGGGGAACGTTAGGAACGTCGGTGTGGTCTACCCGGCTTAAAAGGGATGTAAAGAATGTGTTAAATGCTGAGGTGCAATGACTATCTGAGAAGAGATATTGGTGATAATCTAGCAAGAAAATCTCTTGAACATAGTGTTACGTGGATATTAGTTTGCAAAATGTCCTTTCATTGTGAAGGAAACGCTTTTGGTGGAGTTAAAAGTTATTAAAATTTAGTACAATTGTTCGAAGCATTGGGAGAGCTTCGATCTACGTATCTACTGATGGCTTTGGTTCAATAAAGTGGGCAATGTTTGGGTACAATGAGCGCACTTGCAGCGTCACCAGACAACATCCTGGGAAGAGGACGATACTGGCAATTACCTTGAGAAAATGGCTGGTGTCTTTGATGTAGGGCGGGAATTCCGGGGATGTCCTTCATTATGTCATTGATGGAGCTTGAAATGTTTTAAGAGCGAATGCTCTTTATAAGCGACCCCAAACCATCCACCGCCGGCGGCGGCGTCGGCGTCCGCAGTGCTCTCTATATTTAATAAAGAAACAGCATCCGGCGCCAGGTTTCGATCCGAGGACTTTGCGGGCCGCAGCCCGACGCTCTACCGAATAAGCCACGGACGCGACGCTGATATCGGTGTCAGAACGCGCCTTATATCTTTAACGCACTCAAACTACGTCGTCAGCGGCGTGCGTTGGCGACTCAGCGGCGTTATAGCGGCTTGATAACTGCGTGGTGTACACGTGATACTACAAACCCGATGGAAGAGATGGAAGAGAAGGCGGCGAGGCGGTGGGCTGCGGGGGCGGAGCGCAAGCGCCGCAAGCGGGCCGACAACCGTGCATTCGCACTTTCACATTCTCCCCTCGGGGAAATGCGGGGGAATTTTTTCGGTCACCGTTGCGTTTCTGGACACAGTGGTTTTGCCGGGTGGTGCTGTTGTGCAGTTTTGATGGTAAAAAATAGACCAGGAACATGATGTTCCGGTGACAATATTTTCATAATCGCGGCAGGATGCTTACCTTCTGTTAGAAGTGATGGCGGGTGCTCTGAACTTACGTTTCACATGATTTTGTAGGACCCTTAGGCAGCTTCTTATAGAACTGTCTGTCGCTTTCTTTGCGCATTATCTCTTCTACGTATTCAGTGTACAATGGCTCAACCGTTCTACTGGCTTGATTACTATGCCGGTTTGCTTGGAGAGGATTTAAAGCCTCTCGCTCTTCTACTGAGAGATTGCTGCGCTGGAGTTGTTGCTTTGCATATGCGCGGCAATTATATACATATTAAATTGTGGTCTCGCCACCATTTTGGTGTCCAGAATTCGTTTGCCACCCAAGGAAGTTGCGTGTTTGTGTTACAGAGAGAGTGCATACGAGCACGCAAATTTTATTTGTCATGTATGGATATATTTGGTACAGAAGCTAGGCTGCACGCGAAGCCAGTAGGAGTAAACAATAAAGCAAGGGATTTCTTTTGTTTGAGTTAGTAATCCGTCCCGTTGACTGGAGCGCCTAGAATATGAAGAGCATTTATAATTTTTTTTTCATAAAAGAGGTACAGGCCGTGGGTATGAAAACTCGTGATGTTATCGTTCTCAGAAGCCGATGAACAGACTGTAGATAGCTGTTTAGTAAGCGTGCGCTGTCGCATATGCGGGGTTTAAGTTGTGTAATGACCTGCCAATAAATATCAGTCTATGGTAGGGTTGCGTTTATTTTAGCTGCTTTATTGGAACTTGTCAATGCTTTCATGACTTGCTCTCATAGCTCAAGAGGTGGGGTTTGTGGTAAACCTCTCAGTTTATCCTGGATGAACACTCGGCGACGGTGCGCAACACCGTGAGATTTTGCGCAGGACGCTTGTTTTTAGGGCAACCCCAGTGCGCATTTACCGAGGACGACAACTCAGCCCTACGGACAGTGTGCAGCCGTCTTGGCTTAACTTACCATAACTTCTTTTTTTGTTTCTTGAATAAACGTTCACTCGAGTTTTTGTTGCAAAAAATTTATTAGGGCAAAGATGAACCGTGGTGGACGTTTTGAAACTTTTAAACACTCATGCTACAATTTACACCATCATGGGCCTTTCCAGGTAGGGTTACGAATGTTGATGCTCCAACGTAGAAGCAAAATAATGCTGAGGGCAAAATCGACTTGAACAAGCAAAATTTTCTATAGTCATGAAGTACTAAAAAATCTGTCAAACTCGAAATGCATTCAGTTATGGAATATATAGATTTTTGAAGAAGACTCTTTCTGCTGCTTTCTATTTTGTAGATACCTATTGTAGATTCCATTTTGTAGATACCTAACACATATTTCTATTTTGTGTTAGACCTTTTCAAATGATGTACTAGCATTTTTGCAAGAACAGTTATAAACTATATAAAATGCCTTTCCCTATTTTTCAAGGAACTTTTGGACGTTCTTACTTCTGTTAACCTATATGGCTGCAGAGCGTCCCAGCGGTTTAGTCAAGCCAGCGTTTTCGTTTTATTGCGCCGGCAGAACGACCAGGTATAATAGAGGTTTCAATATTCGAAAGCTGTAATAAGCCTAAATATTTTTTCAGGCACAAGTTTCTTTTGAGATATATATTGCGGCCTCCATATTTATATTTTTAGAATACCACAATTCAAAGATCACAAAACCGGTATATCAACATAGCGAAACTTAAGTAACCTTTAAGAAGTACGCTTTGGGCCATTTTTCGAAAGAAGTATAGACGATGTTTCAAACTAAATTAGAGCAGAAATAGTTAAACTAGGTTTAACTACTGTACAGCTGTATGAATTTGACGTTTAAATAACCGCAACGCTTAAAGTATTTCGGCACGATACGCTTACTACTGCACACAAAGAAAGTACTAGCAATGCCCAGCCTCTCCAGATATTCCATACACCAAATAACATACCGAATACCGTCCAAAAATAAAGTACCAACGTTGCATTTTTAAGATGGCATATTTTTCGTAAACAATTCATGTACTTGGGACGTTTTGTAGTTTTACTATCGGAACATTGACCTTGAGATCTTTTTGATACGCCGGAAATTTGTAAGCCGTTAGCTGGGTCTAAAAGTAGCTTTGGCCGAAAAGTCTTAAAAATACAATCATTCATTGTGCAATTCAGTATTTTTCCGATTCACATTATTATAATGAGCTTGTGAGAGAAGGATGAAACCAGTTTCCCGATTCGTCAGTGGGAATTCAAATTAGGATCCACAAATGTTTTTATGCTTTTTGCAGGAGGTCTTTGTAAGTAATATGTTCCATGCGATGTTTACCGAAGTGGAGAGTTGTGTGTTTGGCTATACATATTTGCGTTTAGTTGAATCCACTAAGACATTGTCCTGCAAATTCTTGACGACATCTAAAATATATTTTGCTCCTATTCATTTATTTATAAATGCACACTTTTCCTACAGTGATTTGCAACAGATCACCCAAATTGTCAAAAATTCGAGCACTAGAAGACTTGTATTGTATAGAAGCTTCGGATTGACATAGGCAAATAGGCAGAAAACACACTAAGCAAGCATACACCAAAAACTTGTAATGCCAACTGAAGTAAATAAGTATAAAAATAGTCGCAATACATTCAACACAAACGATATTTGTACTACAGCCTTTGCAAATACCAACCATCTCTTTGTCTATGTAAACTATACATCTTAGAGCAGAATACTTGGTGTATTTATATCCCATTAAAAGGAGACATCCTTCATAAACGATTGGCTTTTGTCACCCCTGCCGTGTTCTTTCTTCTCTGTGCCCACCCGTTCCTGTCAAGCCGCTTCCTTCTCTCGTTCTACGAATGATACAATCAATAATTTGTTTGCAGCCGTCGCCATGAATAGCCCGATTATTTCTAAAGCAACGATTCAATATTTAACTGGAATAAACATTCACCGTCGCCAATAATTTTACCTTCAATTGACTGTTGCTGAGCCGTAGACGTGTTAACACGGGTCGTGACTGCTCGCATGCGCTAGCCGCTCCCGCACCCGTTTTGGCGGACCCGATCTCTGCAGCTTGGCCACCCCAGGCCACATAAATCGCCGCTCGCCTGGCTAAAACGAGCACCGCTCTTGCACAGTGCTTGTGGGGCTGGCTATGGAATAGAGCCAGCCCAGGCCGTGCAGTCGTGACCCTGCGGGGGAGCTACAGAATTAGAGCCTTCGCCAGCAAGAGGACTCTGAGAAGCCCCACTGTTATTACCAGAAAGCCGCTTCTGTGAAAAGGGTCTGTAATGCCGAGCGGGCTAAACAAGCTCCGAAGACAGAAAAACAGTGAGCCATTAGGCTCACAAAACGCCGGCATCGGGAACACAATGGTAGACATACGTAGGCTGTGCACAACTAGTTTATTATTACCAGCGAAATATAACGTTAACCCATTGAACCTAAGAACTAACCTGGCTATGTAAAGTTTGATTTTCGCACAGCCGGGGTGGCCGGAGCTAGGCCGCAGCTATTTTTATATTTAATGTGTCTCACAGAACATCACAATGTCAGATATTGCTATAAATATTTTCGCTTTATATTGCCAATCTGTGCGTTTAATCAGAATAAGATGTTTAGGACAGCGGTTTTCGTTCCGTGGAAACCGATTTACTCGCTCCGAGGATCCTCTTTAGCACCGCCGACCGCTCTTCCACGACTGTTTTTCCCTCTGCACCAGCGCTGCCTGTTTTGGTATTTACGCAGTCGGATAACACCGCTGCCGCCGTTATCAGTATAAGGCGGAGACGCAACGAGGCGCGAATGGGAGTGAAAACGTCCGGAAGCCGCCGCCACAGCCTAACTGGTACCTACTGTAGTTGCCGCCTCAAATTCCACCTCTCTACGTGCCTACAAATCCCCTCGGTTGACGAGCAAACAACCCTTTGGAAAGCCGGCATAAGCCCGGAAATATTCAGCTTGAAATACTCAGCGAGCCACATTTTTGTCGGAATCTGCGACCACTAAATACACGCTCATCAGCGGATTCCTTTTTATGAGTGCGAGGTTAAGGGAGAAATTAGAAAGCTGTGCATGCACAGCTTGGCTCACGCCGCTACCGATGGCTTCCACGTTGTCTTAGTAGGTCAGTTCAACGTAAAAATTCCAAGGATCAATGCTCGCTGTGAGCTGGCCTCCAATAAATGTCATTCGGATTGTTGTTGGTCTGTTACACACAGAGTAACATGCCCATGACTTGGGAGGGAACGGACAGCCAAGTGTTTCTCTATGACAATAAAGCGCTTGAGTCCTTAACATGAAGGATTGACTTCTTTGTACACTTTCGACGAAAAAGAAGCGCAAAAGAAAAAAAGGACCGATAGGGGAAGACAACGACTCGGCTGAACAGTATTGGTTTATTGCGGATGAACCCCAATCTGCATATCCGTCTAACAATCAGCTTATTAGCGAATGCGTAAAGAATTTAAAGCTTTTGCAGACAATCTGAACCATGGATCTCCAAGCCTTAAAATTTGTTCTGAATCCACTATTTCATCAACACAGTGATTCTTTACATCTCATAATGATGAGCTGTTTTCCAACTCTGTGGAACAGTCTTTGCAGTTCAAGAAAGCTGCATCTTCATCCTTCGGCGCTGTTGTTATATTGTTCGTGAACCTATTGTTGGACCTATCCCAGTTTAGCCAACGTAAACGTTTCCGCACCTTAAATTTCTTTCACTAAGCCTACACATTCTACAAAATTTCGTCGATGGTTTGTGCTCCAGCCAGTTTGCTCGGGTGCCGCCTGTTCTGTTTGGTTGCAGAACTTAGAAATCTTGTGGGGAGACGGGAACATAACATTTGGGTCGTAGCCCTCGGCTCTTTCTGAGATAACGCAATAACGGGTATATATACGGTACCACAGCTACCGTCTGCCTGTGCTCTACGTGGGCGTTAAGGGTTTGTGGTTTGGGGCGCATTATTCATAAGAATATCTTCTTCTAATACGAAGAAGGGCTGAGCGTATCTGGTATTCAGCCTGTTGGGCTTGTTGGCTGAAAGCGTCCGTGATGCAGTGTGGGTACATTTGGCCAAGTGCCTTCCTAGAGCCTTCTCCCGATTTCATCGCGCTTCGTTGGAGAGCGTTGGATTTTGATTGGTTTCTCCTTGGTTCAACTACAGCTGAGCGTTCCGACATCGTTCCAATGGGGCACCCGTTTACTCCCGAACACTGGGCCCGCCGCGTCCTGCGCGTACTGCCACATCGAAGTTTTTGTGAACTCGTTTTTGTAGCTTTCTCCGGTTTGTCCTGCAGCCCTTTCATTTTGATCATAGTCTGTAACAATGGAGGGTGTATTCGCCGAGGCCCAAATCCAAGTTCAAGCTTGGAAGACGGGGATGCACTAGCATTACACGGGAACCAACCTATTTTCTTGTGCTCGTTTGACTAGAGTAGTTTTTGTGTTTATCGCACCACCGGCACTCTGTGCCCTCCCGGGTGGAGGGGTTGCAGCGCTCCCTGAAGAGTTGTTTCGGCTCCATGCACGGCATGCGGCGAAAGAAACGGGAGAATGTCACATCATATCTTTATTTTTCTTTTGTAACGAAGCATAAACCAATGACAAAAACCTTGTGTTTCAAGCAGCTTGACAATGTGGTTTGCTCAATTCTGGCAGAAATATCTCTCGCACAATTTAACTGAAAAGTATTGGAGTACATACTCCCACAAAGTATTCAATTTAATCGTGTTACCTATTACAGAGAACACATCAAAAACGCACCGAGTAACACAATCATACTCGAACACACAAAATAAAATACTAGCTATATGCCTGGTCTACAGATGCCTGTTATATATATTTAAATAGGCTATATGCCTCGGCAATGCTAAAGTAAAAAAATTTCAACATCTTTCCTTGGGGAACCCTGATGAGGATGCTAAGCATTATAGGGGTTCCGTGTGGTTCCATTGTGTTGCCCTTATGTTGAATGATCTGGTGTTCAGTAGCACCAGAGGAACTCCACGTCCGGGTCCACACCGGTGGCAAAGGCACGTAAGTACTGTTGTGTTACAGTGAGTAGGTGGTGGTGCTCGAGGCGCAAAAACTCGTCCATCATGTTCTTGTCGATGTTGTCGTCTCTGTGGTAGAATCGGTAGTCTATATCAGCGTTGGTGACGTAAAGGTTGTTGACGTTGGTGCACCGGCTGAGAGCAACGTACACGCCCTCGTCTTCGCAGCTTTGTCATCTTCTCTTTCTTCTTATTCTTCAGCGGTTCTCCTACGGGAAGATGACGACGGTGTTTGAACGCGAAGCTATCTCGTGATGGATTCTTTGGTTCGCCAATCTCTAGGGGCATCCTACCAAAATCATCTTCAGAAGCGCTGCGGATGGGGCGAGAGCAACGTACACGCCCTCCTCTTCGCGGCTTTGTCTTCTTCTCCTTCGTCTTTAGCGGTTCCCCTACAGGAAGATGACGACGGGGGTTGAACGCGAAGGTATATCGTGATGGATTCTTTGGTTGGCCAGCCCCTACCGGCATCCTGCTGCAATCATCATCAGAGGCGCTGCGGATGGGGCACGGATGCGGACATCCTCCCGAGCAAGAAATGCTAACATCCTCCTCTAAAGTTTTCAGTTCGTCGTTTGCGTTGACGTTCAGCTTCGTGTGCCTTCGTTGTATGAGTAGCTTCTTGACGTAGTTTGAATGAGTCAAGGACATAAGGCGCGTTCGTACACTTTCTCCTGTCTCGGTTTTTTCGCGCAGTGGGAAAGCGCCGCGTACCTCCCGTTGCGGCCAGAGAGTCGTGGGATCGAAACCAAGCGCTGCTAACTATTTCTTTTTTTTAATAGTGTAGGGGGAGAGGTGCGGACAACGGACGGACGCTGAACATAGCCCCGAGCAAGAGAATGTTTGTATCTAAAACAGTATACCGTTGTTAGGGAGACTTGAATGCTAAAGTAGGCAAGACGCAGGCTGGAGACAAGGCAGTTGAGAACAATGGTCTGGGCTGTAGGAATTGCCGGGAGAACCTACTAGTCGAGGTCACAGAACGGAATAAACCTACGCACCACGAATGCGTTCTTCTGCAAATAGGAGAGCCGGAGGTGGACGGGAAAGAAGCCAGAATGGGTAGCATAAAAATGATATAGACTAAATATCATGCGAAAACCCTGGCGTCGTGCAGGATGTCGAAGTGCTCGTAAGGGTAAGGTTGTAGGGACCACCCTAAGGTAAGATCTCGATTTAGGCTAGATTTGTGGAGGGGACCGTAACAAGCTAGAACGAAAAAGACGAATAATGAGGTACTGTAAGACGTAAAGAACACGAATTCAGGATCGCCGCGCGCAGAATCAATACTCATCTCTAACCGAGGAAGCAGAGATTACAACACAGGAAGCTAGCGACAACCTGACACGCATTTCACGGAGTGTGCAGTAGAATTCGCCAGAACGATGGCTAGACAGGATACTGATAAACTTTCCAAAGGAGATAAAAGATGTAACTAGGAAATGGGAGGCAATGACAATCTCAACCCCAGCTGATAGAATAGAACTAGCGGGAAAGATAATTATTATGCGTAAGACCGCTTGAAACACAGACGTTTAATATGAAGAGGATGGAATACCCTGTTAAGACCGGAGGGTAGCATAAAAGCAGTTGAAAAGGCGTCTTGGCATGGGAAAAATCAGAAGTATGCACCTAAAGACTAGCAATGCAATTGCATCTCAATTAATGGATATAATAGTCACAGTAGCTGAGGAGTTCTTTACGGATCTGTACAGTAGACGGGACATCCAGGATAATGCCGAACGAGAAAGTGCTCAGAGAAGATAGACATCCACCAGTAACAACAGAATAAGTCTGGAAGGCTTTGCAAGAAATGAAAGGGGGCAAAGCACGTGGTTAGCATTAGAGAACAGCAGACCTCTTGAAGGATGGCGGAGAACTTGAACTTCAAAACCAGGAAAGTATGTATACCCACATGCCTAATGACCGCAAGTATACCGGAATATTGGAAGAACGTGAACATTATCCTATTCCATAAGAACGGTGACTTGAAAGACTTGAACAATTACAGGCCGATCAGCTTATTCTGAGATGTCTCCAAGGTACTTGCCAAGGTAATCCGCTAACACAAATTTCAGCAACCTTAGTTTTCTGCCAACCTGAAGAACAAGCAATGTTCCGTAACAGCTATTCAACAATGAACCATATTAACATAATCAATCAGGTAATACAGAACTGTAATGAGTATACCGAACCCTTGTATATAGCCTTTATACATAATGAGAAGCAATTAGACTCGGAATACACCTGAGCAGTTATTCAGGCATTACTGGACAAGGGGTGTAGACTTAGCAATATGTAAGAATACTAGCGGATATCTACAATGGCTCTATAGCTACCATTATCCCTCCCATAAAGAGAGCAACAAACTACCTTTAAGAAAGGGCGTAATTCATCGAGACACAATCTCTCTAGTGTTACTCACATCATGTTTACAAGACGTATTCAGAACATCGGATTGGGAACACGTGGGAGTAAGAGTTAATTGAGAATAGCTCCGTAACCTAAGATGTGCTGATGAAGTTGCCTGACTGAGTAACTTGGGGACGAACTGAGTAGTATACTTTCCGCAATGGACAAACAGAGTAGAACCGTGGGCCTGAAAATACCATGCAGAAAACCAAAGTAATGATCGATACCTCGGGACAGCACAGCGCTTTGACATAGGTGGCGAGGCAGTGGAAATGGTAAGCGAATATATTACTTACGCTAAGTTGTGACCCCGGATCCCATTCATGAGTCAGAGATAATTATAAGGATAAGAAAGGGGTGGAGTGCATACAGCCTGGCATTCTCAGATAATGTATTGCAGCCTACCATTGTCCCTGAGGAAGAAAGTGGATGACAGCTGCATCTTACTTGTACTCACTGGCGCAGTAGAAACTTGGAGTCTCACTAATAGGGTTCCACCTAAATTAATAAGAACTCAGCGTAAATGAACGGAAGATGACAGGTGTACTATTACCGGACAAGAAGGGAGCTCAGTGGGTCAGGGAACAAACGCGTGTTGAGAATATATTACTTGAAATTAGGAAGAAGAATTGGACTTGGATAGGGCACGTAATGCGAAGGCGGAAAAACCGTGGATTATTAAAGGTAACAGATTGGATCCCTGAGAAGGCACGCGGGGCTGATGGTGACAAAGTTAGATGGGCAGATGAGATCAAACAAGTTTCCGGGAATAAATTGGTCACAGTTTGCACATGAACGGTGTGTAATTGGAGTATAATGGGGGAGGTCTTTGCCCCGCAGTGGGCGTAGGTAACTTGTAATGAAGATGATGATATGCCTGTACATCATTGCAAAGGGGAAAAAAGGATTCCCTCTCTGCAAGTTCATTTTGCAGAATTGCGAATACAACTTGAGGAAAAACAATAACCTCTTAATAGAGCATATCAAATGATAAAACTTTGCAAATGTTGAAGACAAAATAATAATGTTTTTAATCTTTTGCCATACAAATGTCTTCAACAGTTGTAGAAAAAGGGATACAGGTTGCATGTAATAATTATTTCGTCATAACGGTACAAACCCCTGACTTTGTAAAGCCCATATTATGCAAACCCCTTCGTTCTTACCTCAGAAAGGCCAGCCGAATGCCGTTCAATATTCTAAAATCTAGGAAATATCAACAGGCTAAACCGTGCGGTAAATATGTTTTACTTTCATTACACAGTACTGTCGAATATCTTTCTTGCACGATGGAACAAACGATCTGTTTTTAATAATTAGCACAATTCCTTTTTGTGACAAAGGGTAATCAAGTTCTTTGTATTAGTAGTTCTCCAGAGAAAATAAGCGTAACTGTTATCGAGAAAAATTGACGAATTCTCGAGAAAGATAGTTCTGAGGTCAAATAAGTCCAATGTATGTTTGGGTATTATACCGAATGTTTGTTAAACTTTTTACCTTTTGTTTTGACGCGTTCATCCCAAGTGGGATTACTGCAAGAGTTCAAATGGTCCACTACCCCTCAATTTGTTCAGTAAAATGTGTTAGTTGATTCGACGTAAAATTTTATTTTTCAGACGGAAAAGAATTTATTTTATATTTGCCAAGTTATTATCAAGCCATCTTTTGTTTTGCCGAACTCAAGCGCTTCGATAGGCCGCTATTGTAGTGGCGTCAGCCAGTCTGGGTTCGCAGAGCGTGACACAGATCTTCATTTTACGGCAAGCGGTATGGTTTTTGCATTTAGCTTTTTATGTGTCGATAGTTCGTTCGAAAACGTAGTTTCTTATCCCCATAGGGCGCAGCGGCCGTCAAAACGCGTCTAAAGACGAGACGGAGTCTATTCTCACACATACAGACGTAGCAACAGCGGTACCTGTTTTATGGTTAAAATGCAGAGCATTTCTTTAACTCACGATGTCACCCGGCGTTGTCGGCGTGCCTCGGCGTCCGCAACAGTCGTTCCAGGTGCGCCCTCTCCCCACTTCCTCCTCTCCCCGCATCACGCTACCCTCCTCGCTCTGAACAACAGGTCCGCACCCTCCCCCTACACTATATCAAAAAATAATTACTTACCGGCGCCTGGTTTCGATCCCACGACCCTGTTGGCGGAACGCAAGGTACATGGTGCTCTACCCACTGCGCCACAAAGCCGACACAGAATGGAAGGCTACGAACGCGCCTTATATCCTTGACCTCATTCAAACTACGTCAAGAAGCTGCTGATACAATGCATTCACTACCCTGTGGGCGGAACGCGAGGGTACATGGTGCTCTTCCCACTGCGCCACAAAACTGAACACAGAATGAAAGGCTACGAACGCGCCTTAAATCCTTGACTCGTCCAAACTACGTCAAGAAGAAGCTGCTGATACAGCGCATTCACTACCACCAACTCCCCAAACACTAAACGTTAACGCATACACACACCCCCTATGCGACGCATTTACTCAAGTCCCTCCTCGCGGGAGATGTGCCCTTTTTATTTTAATTCTTGCCCTTTAGCGAGCGCACACTGATAAAGCCTCGTCACCTAATACTAGCCTCAGGGGTGCCACCTGCATTCGAAGAGGGTAGAAATATCTTCCATAGGCTCGTCTCCGACCTCTGGTAGTGCCGGACTGTTTGGAGTTATTCCTTTGATTGTCCACTCTAGAGCCTTCGGAAGTGACCAGCTTCCAGTTCATGGTCGTCTCCTGCAAATCTGACCACGAGGCGACGCGTTACTCGCGATTTGAATTGTTCCCGCCAGCTAAGCCTTCCGCCCGGCAGCCCTTCTCCTGCCTGGTTGCTCGCTCACGATGTCGGTAGCAACACCGTCTTCCTCAGCGCTCCCAAACCTTCCATGGTCGGCGCTTCTGATCGAAGTGGATCCTGGCTGGCCCTCGCCCAACTGGTCCTGGCTTCTCCGCAGATGACGCGCTCACAAGATACAGTCTCCACACCTGCAACTCAGTATCCTGATGACTCGGATGGTCAAGCTAGTGATCACGACGGCAGCAATCGCGACAATGACGGCATCTGGAAGATCTGCACTCGCATCAAGCCCAATCGGAAGACTGCAATCAGACGTCTTGATCGGGTATGTATTCCCCGAGCACTCTTCTTGATGAGACCACTCAAAACTTCAGTGTGCATGCTATACCCAAAATTGCCGTCGCCCATCTGTTAAGCACTCTTGCGCCTACTCTCGAAAGCACCGAACTCGCAACGCACCCCTACAACGTTGCGAGAAACTGCATGCAGGTTACCTTATAAGACGAGAAGCATGCTAACCGCCTCCTTGAAACTTCAAGTCTCCGCATTAAGCTCGACAACCGTATGGTCACTATTCCTATTCAGGTAAAACACTCCCACAACCGTGCGAAGACTTCACGTGGAGTCATCATAGTAGAACCTGGAAATTCAAATGAAACAATTTAATATTGGGTTTGCTGTGAACAAGCTGAGGTCGAGGTGGTGCAACATACAGGCCGACGAATCGAGCTCTTCTACAACGATTCCAGACGTCCTCAAATACTATATGGCTATAGAAAAGTATCTCCATATGAGCCGAAGTGGATGGTTTGCTTCTCATGCCACAACATCGGGCACATGGCGAAGTACTGCTTGCATCAATCTGTGTGTCGGAATTGTGGACGCGTACATGCCGAAGCTGAACCATGCGAGCACACACTTTATTGTGTGGCATGTAAAAAGTTGGGCATCTGGCAGTGGACCGCACGTGTTCTCCCCGCACTGCATCCTCCCCTCGCACCAATTCGAAAGTGCAAAACGGCGTATCCTGGGCAGATCGTGTTCGTAATCATGGCATCCGAATTACCAATGCCGTCGGTGCCGTGTGGTCACCTGCTTTAGCTACAGTAGACCCTCCAGTAGACCCTCAATCAAGCGAATCCATTCTACAAACAGTAGTGTCCGAACTTGCTAACCTGCGAAAGGAACTCCAGCATCTCGCGAGAAGAATGCGACGCTCAAGGTTGAACTTGCAGCGTCCAAGTTGGGGTCTCATACTACTCCCACCCATGCAGCTTCACCGACCTCAATCACACCACAAAAAATGCTGATCCTCCCTCTACTTGTATTACTGCCCCTGCAAAGCCCGCCCCCAGCAGTCCCATTCCATCAATGCCCAAGCAACAAAAAACTGCCCTACTAGTGTCAAGTATATACCTACCTCGAAAAAAGCGACCAACACGAACGATATAATGGAGATAATAAAATTACTTCCGCTGACATCTAGCAAGAACAGCGCACTCGAATAGCTGACTTAGACAAGTTTGCACTTTCCAAGAAAATATGGTGAACAAACTACGGCCATGATGAATTACCTCCAAACTCTCCTCGGTCGACCCAATGAAGTCTTTGAACATCCTAGAAAGGGTAACCCTCCGTGCTACCATTGGACAATGAAGCGGTCCCTTTGCATTTTACAGTGGAACTGCCGGTGTTTCAGTCAACCGGCTACTATTACGTCTAGTCAAGTATCACAAACTCTTCCGGTTGTTATCCTCGTTCAAGAAACACGACCCAAGCCCAAATGAATAACACACCGTGGCGAAACCACACCACTCGTTCAGCCTCTAGAGGTCAAACGAGAAGCTGTTTTGGTATGATCGTACCAAGGCTGCTGCAAGGTGTTCGCCAGAGGCCAATGCTCTAAAGATCACGAGGAAGTTATCGTACAAGTTCGCCTACCTGACGGGAAACCAATTTTTGCAGCATCTGTGTACTACTACCATCACCGGCTATCAAAATTCATCAATTTTAATTGGCTACGAAACGTCATTTCGCAGTACCCTTGCACTCTTATTATCACGCGAAGAGTACCACAAGGCGATATGCCTCTACCGATAGCCGAGGCTCCTGCCTTGAGGCAGCCATTGACGACTGTGGTCTCTTATGTCACCAAAGGGGCCTGCTGCCACCCAGCAGGAAATCTTCGCCCATCTGCTCCATTACCTTGAGACGACTGGCCTCACGCAGTGGAGGTAGCCAGAAGTGCAGTGACTGAGTGATGTGCCCGGACTGACAGCTTTCTAGGACTGAGAGCTATCTTTACACCTTTCTGACTCTACTTTATCCTACAAATCCCTCTCTACTTTCCTTCCCCTGGACTGGGGTGTATGCAGGTGAGCTCCTGGTGAGCTCAAAATATCCCCAGAGCATTTCCTTTCCTTTTCCTGTCGCAAACCACAACCAACACCACGACTGCTGGTCTCTCCCTTCTCAATAAACCTACGTTACCCACAAGGGTGGGTCTCCAACCCAAGCAAAATAACAGTTCACCTGACCTCACCATTTCTGCTACTGGGGTGATTCGCGAGTGGAGCGCCTATACCACCACTTCGGGAAGCGATCATTACCCGATCTTCCTTACTCTTCGAGGAAACGCTTTCGTGCTCGCCAACGCCTTTTGCGCATTAACTGGACAGCCTTTTGAGCCAACGTTGATAACCCTGCAAACGCTACCCTGTCACCACGCACTCCCGCTATACCGTCTACGAAGTTTCAGCCTACAGAAAAAATATATGCGACTCTTCAACACCTGCCCTTGACGCACATCTCACTAACCTTTGGAAGCGCGTGCAATCACTCACCCCTCGTTACCTCACCAATGGCAAACGTCAGCATGATCTGATCCAGATTAGTCGCCAATACTAAATCATCCCAGATTACCAACGATCACTTTCCAACGAGCATTGGCATAGCCTTTGTTAGAAGCTTGGTACAGAACGAGGGCTTTCCAAACTATGGAGTACATTTCGGAGCTTGTGGGGCAAACACACGGAAAATCCCACGTTGTTTGCTTCCCTCACTCTCCGAATCACGGCAGAGGACGTCGAGCATCGCCTTACAACGAACGATTTTTATTCGTGCCTCTCAGTCAACGCCCTGCGCTGCCGACCACAAAGGTACCAGATGTGAATACAGATGTCGATGCTCCATTCACCATGGGGTAGTTTAAATCGGCTCTTCACCAGGGCAAACCACATTCTGACCTTGGCATGATGGTGTGACATGGCAGCATCTGCGTAACATGGATGAGTCTGCACACTTAATATTGTTTGATATAATTAAGAGTTACCAGGACTCGGGCAACGTTTCATATGACCTTAAACTGACGGTAGTAAATCCAATACCCAAGCCAAACAAAGACTTCTGTATGCTGACCCTTCTTCTGCCAAATTCACCCATGCCCACCAACTGTAAACTTATTGAGCGCCTATTCAATAACCGCCTTCAGTATAATTTGGAATACGTGCGTCCATGGTTTCACCCGTCTCAAACTGGATTCCGCCCTCACCTAAGTACGCAATACTGCCTTTGGCTGCTCCGACGGGTTCTTAATCGCACATCACGGGCTGGCAATCTGGATTATGGCCTTACTTCTGACGTGCGAAAAGCATTCGCCAACTTTAGCCAATCGGCGATCCTCGAAAATGGCCTTCCCCAGCCAAAGGGCCAAAACTGGATACAAATCTTTTTTGAAAATCGACCAATTTGGCTCTACACCATTCATCCAGGATGAAGCATAACAACAATTTATGTAGACAGGGATGTTCCCCATTGTTCTATCCTTGACCCCGTTCTTTTTATTACGGCCATAGAAGGCGTAGCGCGCCACCTGGAAAAGGACACCGTGGCTCGTTTTGCTATCTACGCTGACGACCTCACAGTGAGGGTTGAAGCCGCCGACGGCCAATGCACTGAAGACATAGCTACCAAATTACAGGCTGCGGCAAACAGCCTTTCAACCACTCTCTCAACCCATGGCTTTGAGCTGGCCCCAGGGAAGACAGAATTTCTCCTGGTCCACGGTCAACACCTAACCGCCCGACAACATGCATCACACTATCTACATCGGCGACACATCCATTGCCTCACACTGTGGCCATATTCGTCTACTAGGTGTTCCCCTCACTAGCCACAACAGTTCTCGGCAATGGATAACGCAGCTGCGCGAAAATTGGAAACCGATGCTGCGCCTAATCTCTCGCCTTTCCAACAAATTTGGTGGCGCTAACCAATCGGCGTGTCTCACACTCTCAAGGGCAGTAGCCGTCGGTCGTCGGACTTAAGGCGTCCAGGCTTATGACCATTATTCTACTCACAAGAAGCACTTCCTGCTTTTCTGGGCGACGCTTCAACGATCACCGGGCTTCCGAGGCATACTTGCATTGACGCTCTTGGACGGGCTGCCCCGGTCCCTCTGATGGAAGAGCTCCTTGGAGAAACCGAACCGCAACATCAGCTTCGGTGGTACTAACACTACGGGGGATTGCACTCTGTGCGTGGGACAAGGAGAAACCGAACCGCAACATCAGCTTCGGCGGTACTAACACCACGGGGGAATGCACTCTGTGCGTGGGACGAGCGCATACCGCCAGTGCTTCCATCGGCCTCACCACCCCCATTTTTATTAGATAAGCCCGCCTGTTACGGTTGCTTACCAAAGAACCAGAATTCCGTGTCCCGTCGTACTGCTCATGAAAAGGCCCTTCAGCGCGTCCTCACAGCGGAATTGCCAGACGAGGTTGATATCTTCACGGATGCTAGCCTCTACAATTTCCATGTGGGTCTGGCGTCGTGTGGCCCAGGTTGACCGGAACTGGACAGCTGACTCAAACGTCACGCTCCCAACTCGTCCCGCCTGGAAGCGAACTCCAGAGCATCCTTTTGCGCACTGGATCATTTCGCCTCCACTATTGCAAACATGCCACCTCCACGCATCCGCATTCTCAGAGACTCTAACCAAGCCCTCAAGAGCTGCACAAGACACCCCGATGATCCAATAGTGCACCGAATTAAACACATGACCGCTATTCGGCCGCGTAATGGGATCATTACTTATTTGGCATTGGTGCTGGCTGACACAGATCCGGATGGGGGCACCCAGGCTGCACATGATGCAGCACGGGAGCGTCTTGATAGTACACCTCCCCTGGTTGACAACGCGTCGCCCTCCTCCCCCTGCCTTTGCCTTCAATTTGATCACGTACGCCAGGCACGGAGGTGCAATATTTTTTAAATGCAGAGCATTTCTTTAACTCACGCTGTCACCCGGCGTTGTCGGCGTGCCTCGGCGTCCGCAACAGCCGTTCCAGGTGCGCCCTCTCCCCCACTCCTCCTCTCCCGCATCATGCTACCCTCCTCGCTCTCAACAACAGGTCCGCACCCCTCCCCCTACACTATATTAAAAAATTACTTACCGGCACCTGGTTTCGATCCCCGCCCCTGCGGGCGGAGCGCAAGGTACATGGTGCTCTACCCACTGCACCACAAAGCCGACACAGAATGGAAGGCTAAGAACGCGCCTTATGTTCTTCACTCATTCAAACTACGTCAAGAAGCTGCTGATACAACGAATTCACTACCTGTGGGCGGAACGCGAGGTACATGGTGCTCTTCCTACTGCGCCACAAAACCGACACAGAATGAAAGGCTACGAACGCGCCTTATATCCTTGACTCATCCAAACTATGTCAAGAAGCTGCTGATACAACGCATTCACTACGACCAACTTCCCAAACACTAAACGTTAACGCAATACACCCACCCCCTATGCGAAGCATTTACTCGAGTCCCCCTCGCGGGAGATGGGCCCTTTTTATTTCGTTACCCCTCCTGACTACCTGGTTCTGGCTTCCATGATGCCTCTCTCCGTGGAAGTATTCGTCAACAAAGCTAGGGCCAACACAGCTCCCACACCCCACATCACTAGAAAATGAATTTACCCAACGTGATCTCCTCCTCCCTACTGTCCCCACTACCGGTGACTGTATTCGCCCCCCTTCACCACCTAACCTGGAGCTGCTCCACTTTTTCACTGCACCGGGATATTCTCATAAATGCTATGCCTCTCGTTGCCTCAGAAGATGATCGTTCATTTAAACATCCAAATTTTATCAGACCCCTTGGGATGTTTGGCGTGCAAAATGATCTGTCAAGATTAGTGTACACTGGTACCAACTCCGGTCATGAAAATCCCATAATGGTATACCTTCACTTTAGCCTGACCTCCATGGTCGAAAAGGGACTGCTGTGCGATCTTTATGGCCGCATCATCTTTTTACCTGGCTACTCCTCGGTTCCCCTCCTTTCGCTACCCTGTTTTGGCTGGGCGGCCTTCCCTCGATTAATAAAGGAAGACTCCAGCAATAATATTAGTAGCCTCCGCAGCTGTTGGCTGGTGGCGTCGGCCGCAGCTGCCAGAGCATGCAGTGGATTGGCGTTTCGAAACACAGACCATCGCGGCCAAGTCTTTCTCCGCAAGCAACCGCCACGAAGAACGACGATTTTCGTTCTTCCAGGTATACCTTTAATTCGTCTGGCTACCTGAACACAACAAACGAGGTATCAAGTGCTTGCTGACCCGAAATAACCATCCCCCCATTTCCGACAAACAGTGCTCCCTCAACAGAAA
Organism: Haemaphysalis longicornis; assembly: GCA_013339765.2. Taxonomy (NCBI): domain Eukaryota; kingdom Metazoa; phylum Arthropoda; class Arachnida; order Ixodida; family Ixodidae; genus Haemaphysalis; species Haemaphysalis longicornis. The sequence continues at coordinate 6,466 of JABSTR010003202.1, read as the reverse complement.
AGGATCTGCGCACGTTGGTGTAGTAGTTGTCCTACACCTCCTATGAATAGTCAAACACCATTTCCGCCCTCATTCCCGAGCAGTTGTAGAGCCCTCTAACAAAGTGGCAGTCAGGGCAGTACGAGTGCACAGGGTGCGAGGAATGTATAGTTCTGAACAGGCCGCCTTTGGACCTTGACCATGACAACGTTGAACACACGAACACTCTCTAGCCAGGGGAGCTAAGCTGTCCTATTGGAGGAGCTCTCAGGCACTAGATGGGATGTCATACTTTTCAGCAAGGTTAGAACAGAAGACGGTTCATGTAGCTAACTAGCGGGCATAATTTGTTCTACAAAGGACTCCTTGAGGAGAAGAAACACGGATTGGGAATCGCAATTTATAAACAATTGCCGAGATTGCAGAACCAATATTCAGATTTATTGAGAGAGTCACCGCTGTATAAAGCCAATTGGGATTTGCTGGTGAAATATTGTACACGCCTATGCAACCACGACTAGCTTCCATTTATAAAGCCGCCGAAATTTCTACCATGATGTGGAATCAGCAATAAAGAAGAGAACTACGCAGTTTATATTTGTTAAGGGTTATATTCACGCAAACGTCACTGAGAAGAAAATCAGGAGAGAGGTCAAATGAAAACTTTGGCATACACAATCGCGACTGTTGGAGAGATACACTGCTGGAGTGTATATTAAGGGAGATAAATATTTTATATGATCAACAAAGCCTTCCAGAAGGGAAGAAAACGAAAATATTTATGAAAAAGTCCACATGGTACAACAAAAATAATTTCCACTTCATTTCAAGCGGCTGCCTAGATATTGTGCATAACATAGAGGTTCTAAATATTGGTTTGAGCAGTGAACACATAAGGATACATCAAAGGTAAGGCTAAATGTGAAATGAGAAAGACAAAAACTTGCGAAAAGTGAGAACTTCAGCATGGTGTCTGTCAAAGCCAGTTCGAAGGAGTTTAAAAGTACACATCAAAACAGATGTCCGCTTCTGAACCAGGAGAACGAAGAGACTGTAGACAGGCCGAATTACCTTCTAAAAACGGCTTTTACACAATCTGCAGCAGCTGTGGGAAAAGGAGCATGCAAAAAAGAGAAAGTAAAGTGACCTAGAAAGCGAGGAAGTAATTCCGCAACGCTGGAACGTGAATGTGCCAAGTGTGGTGGATGAAATTGAATTAGAAGAGCTGCTTTAAGTCATTACCAGAAATGAACGACCCAAATGCGTATAACACGGCATTGACCAAGCAAACGCCAGATATAGGAGGACATTTGAAGAAACATTGATGAAGCTTTTCTTAGGAAAAAAGATACTACAGACTCAAAGACGGTCCGAGTAATATTACGCAAGACATGAACAACATAATAAAGGTAGAAGAACTACTCTTCACCATTTTGTATGCCTGCGACGTTGCACCAGGGGAACAATTAAGGGACAAGCTTTCTTTGCAGATGTCCCACTAGTTACTAAGATGTTGTAGGGAAGGCTTTCAAAGACAAGAAAAGAGTAGAAGATGCAGGCAGCGACGGCATAACCACATACCTTGTGAAGAATGCAGGAGATATAGTACTGAACATACTTGCTGCACTAGTTTAAGAATGCTTATGTACTCAAAACGTGCCCATAGTCTGGAAAGACTCCAACATTACACTGGTTCATAAAAAGGGATACAAAGGACCTTAACACTTACCGACTCACCAGACTACCTTCAGCTGCTTACAAGCTCTTTGAAAAGTTATTGTTTATTGTATTGGATTCAGCCTAGATTCCAAACAAGACAAAAATCTTTGCGTGTTATTACATAACTGGAATGTAAATTTTGATCGACTTAAGCAGTCATAGAACACTTAGTAGCAACACTGAGGTGAACCTAGAATCAGAGTAGCACCGTAGTAGACTCGTGGTAGAACCGTTGTAGAACCATAGTAGCAACACTTCAGCACAGGAAGCTAGCATCAATGGCCACGAAGAACTCCAATCGAATATGTCATAGTTCAAGTATAGGAACCAGAATAGGCTTCAATGGGCCTTGTAGTGAGACCAACCGCGGACTCGAGTGCGCGGGGCCGGAGTTATTGGATGTCTTTCGCTTCAGCCCGGAGCCTGAATGGCACTTCTTGTTAATACTGATGTTTACTACAGGACACCAAGGCCATTTTTTCTTTTACTGAGCTTTGAGTGCGTCGAGTTGGAAGGCAGTTGGGTAATTTGGCCTTGAATAATAGCTCCGAAAAATGTCAACAGCTATAAGCAAAAATGCCGGTGTTTATATTTGTATTGGGCGATTTATTGGGAGGTGGTGTGTTTGCACAAGAGGGCACAATGCATAATAAAAAATCCAGCACTTCCGGCTTTCACATTCTATCACCATCGCGTCCCGCGTTAAATAACTAAAAAGTAATATAGAAAGCGGAGCATTTTCAGAACATACTTATTAGGTAGCAAGGCGGCAAGGCGACGATCCAAAAGAGCAAGTAAAAATCAGAAGACACAGACCAGCTTGAAGTCCCAATAAAAAGCCCTTTCTACGCAGGAGTGGGGTCTCCTCAAAATGGATGTATGTAGACTGCAGGTAAAAGGCTAACTGTTCTGAAACCCTCTAATTCCTTTTCCCAAAGAATTCCCCAAGCAACAGAACCGTAACAAGTTATTGAAACATTCCACCGGTTTAAAGGGTGATGTTATAAGGAAAATATATAAGATATTCTTTATATGAACTGACGTTAGCACTACTTTGAAATATTACAGATTTTGTTTAGTTATTCAATGTAAAAGGGTTATCAGGATATAAAACAATAGAAAAAAGGTTCCATAAACGAGCAACTGTGTGCTGAAAAATTCTGGATTTGGACACAATCTTTTTTAGTGGTTGGTCTACCATGTGCCCTTTAGCGCTAAAAAAGAGAGTTAAACAATATTTCTTCAGCCTACAGATCGTCTTCCTCTCTCTGCCCTTATCCCTTTTTCGCACTGCTTTTTACTCAAGGCCTTCAGGGTTTCACTTGCTATTGGACAAATCTGTGTCATTCACTCGCAGCAAGAGCGGGGATAAGAAAAGCTGTGGCCCTAACAGATGCTGGAATCCGGCATAAAACAGCAGAAAGGCAGATTCACCGCTATTGACTCCTTCAGTTCCCGCTCGTCCAGTAACATCGAACTCGTCTCGAATGCACAGCAACATGCCCGCTTGAATCACCGACGTGAACTAAAATTGCTTGTTTAGAATAAATGGCTTTGAGGGCAAGTTTTGTAGCATGTATTTCGCCTCTGATTACGCGCAAAACAGCAATTGCCGATTTATCTGGCCATCGATTTCGAAGTTGAACGAAGGTTTCATACCCTTACTCAAAGATAATTGTTTGAGCCGGTGGTATGTTTATATGTCGATGTGAAAGGCTCAATCGGTAAAAAATTCACCCCACCTCCCCGAAGGGAATCGTGAGGAAATGCGAATGCATTTCTTTTGCGCGAGAGTGCGCGTAATTTATAATTAATGAGGAGACGGTGATTTGTAGCGTAACCATTTATTTAACACCTGTTTGCGTTGTCGTTGAACTTGACGGCCACGATCACTGCCTTGTGGTCGGTAAAGTGCACAGTCAAAGGGTCTTTGAGAAGCATGCAGGCGTGGGAGAGTGGGGCGAGCGTCGAGAGGAGAAGCACCGAAGCACCGCGCCCACCCAATCACCAATCACCAATTAGCAACAAACATAGTTTGGTTTAGCTGTCCTTGCAGGGTCGCAAATCATCCTTCCCACAGAGTACATCGGCAAATATTTAAATTTGTTTTATTCCCTATGATTGTGACAAACCATCATACGTTTTTATTTGGAAGATTTCGGGAACTGTCGGGTATTTATTTACATTTTGCCTCCAACATCCTTGGATTTTTGTTTGGGTAAGTACGTGGACCGGAATAACCGATGTCTTTTTATTTCGATGTACGGGAATAACCGATTTCTAAGGAGGTTGATGCATTTATGTAATATATACTCAGGTATTCTTCAATTTTGTCCTTTGGGGTAATCGAGTGACAGACAGGAAGCTAGGCAAAAACTTGTGTTCTTGCACGCCAAAGTAATTACCATTTTAAAATTATATGGCTGCATTAGTCTTTGAAACGCGAATCCTACAGCGTGACGCATTTTGAAAAGTTCTTGTGGTATGAGTTCGCTGTATCCGCTTCACTATCCTAATTAAAAAATGTAGCCCAAGACTTTCTCATTTCTTTTCGTGGTTTTGCAACTTGAGTATCATACTCCTCGATATGTTATTATCTGAAAATATATTACAAAAATGTGCCCGCATGAATGCCCATTATTTCTTAAGATTGATGGTCTTTAAGTCTTGAGGCCATAAATGGTGTTCATACTTCCGCCTGACTTTGTGTTGACTACATTTCTTCTAAAATCCTATAGGGCCCCAACATTCAGAAAACCAATTTGTTGTATTTTTAACTCCTAGGTCAAAGTCAGCAAGCGTCACACTACTATTCAGTAACACCGGCGAATTCGTTATTAGTGGCCAAGCTTATTCAATAATAATGGAAGCAGCATCCCAAAGACACTAGAGCAGGCCATCTGACTGCTGAAGAACGTTACGATGACCTTTTGGCAAAATTGAGAAGATTCGCTGGCCCGGAACCATTAAATTATTGAGCCTATGATTGCCCCTGACAGTTTACTTCAAACACTGAAGTGAGCAAAAACAACTGCTGGACCACCTTCCGTCAGCTGAGAACCAGAGGCAAGGCAACCGGCCGAAACTGATTAAGGCAAATGATCGTGGACCTTCACCATGGTGCAATCAAATATTAGAAGTGCTCATGCTCACCAAACCAGCACCTGGAGTGCTTTCCCACTTCACTGCACGCCAATATACTTCACTGCACGCCAATGTACCAAACGGGCTACAACAACCTGAAATGTTTGGTTACAGAGGTCACACATAAAGCAGTGGAGCATGCAGCCGAGTTCCCGTGAGAAAACTAGCGTATGCTTCGCGATAGATTACAGAGACGGCGGGGCGGTAGATACATACTAGCTCCTCTGCCTTATGCTGCGTCTCCCGCCAAGAAGGTGGGGAATCAAAAACCACCAAGCTCTTGCCACACTCTCATTTTGAGGGGAAAACGAGAAAGACAAATATCTTGGCACAGTTACCTCCGAAGGCTGCTCGCATGTACGATGGTTAATCCCAACCCAGTCATCCCAACATAACCACCAACGAAGTCTACCAGGTCCAAAACCAGTTCTGGACAAGGACATAACGACCCACTAGTTTGCCAGGTGCTTGACAGGCGTGACTATAAATCAGGTTTGCATTACCATGACAATGCAGCATGCAATGCTAATCGGCGTATCTTTATTGAGCGCTTGGAAAGGGACACATTACCGGTCCCTTGAAAACACGCCGAAATTCTGGCTTATTCTGAAGCCAGAGAAACCAAGAAGCTGTACACACAGCGCCCTTTATTGCAACACCTTGGGAATGAAAGCTTTTTGAGCATGTCAACCTCACGCGCAACAACGACACATGGTAGCGCAACACTTTACCCGCAAGTAATATTTTGCTCCTGCTGTGGGCATACGACATCCTTCTTCTACTAAGGGAAGAAGTCTTGGTGCAGTGTTTCCCTCTACCATCGCCGTCCTCGCTCGCGATTTAAAATGACGTTTTACATGTGAGCTAAACGTCATCCTCGAAAACCCTAAACCCTAATGACACGACTTCTGCGAACATAATTTAAACACATCTAGGTATACCTTACAAACTACAGGCGACTGTAGGAATCGGAGCACTGCGTCATTCACTTCAAACCATGCTACATCTAGAACACCCGAAAAATGATGGTTTTTGCAACATTACCTAATACCTGTTTTTCAGAGAAGAAAGCTATATTTATAGCGCCACCGAACTCAAGGTGCTGATATATCATCAAAAACGACTCCAGTCAATTCACACAACGCAAGCACAAACTGGTGTGGTGGTATCCATTCGGATTGGATTGAAAAAAAATGTTTATTAGGCAAGTGCATAAAGCCTTACACTAAGACTTCAATCTTGGCCGGAGGCGCCCTCGCCGTCGCCGCCACGCCCGAGCCTCGCTTCCCGTCATCGGGTCGCTCGGGCTCCTGCCTGGTCAACGCTACGAGGACCTGCTTCGTGGCTTCGATTTAGACTTGGTCTTCAGACCGCTAGGACTACTCAATACGGGGGCAGTCTTCCTGTGGTGCATCTTTCCAGAAAGTTGACACCACCCCCCGAAGATGGGCTCAGGGTCGCGCTGGATTTACGCACACCCTGCACCTGTCGTCTGGGGGCGTCACCGGGTACATCCTGTGCATTTGAGACGGGCTCATGACCGCTCTTGTCTGGAGCTGCCTGTACACGACCACCTGCTCTCTGCTCAGCCCTCTGCAGAGCGGCTGAAGGTGTACGTCCTGGA